>CM075818.1:38491470-38583858 GCA_037975025.1 Excoecaria agallocha
GTTTTTTTCTTATTACTTGATTTTTTTAACTCGTTTCCAGATCTGCTTATTGATCTCTTTTTGATTGTTTTTTTTTAATTCGTTTCCAGATCTGCTTATAGATCTCTTTTTGCCTGCATTTTTGTAACTCGTTTCCAGATCTGCTTATAGATCTCTTTTTGCCTGTATTTTCTTTAACTCGTTTCTAGTTTCTAGATCTGCTTATAGATCTTTGTTTGCCTGCATTTTTTAACTCGTTTTTAGTTTCCAGTTTCCAAATCTGTTTATGGATCTCTTTTTGCCTGCATTTTTATTTTAGTTAGCAAAACTATGTCATTTTTTATTATTTGCTTTCTTTTCCATTTTCGTTAAAGTTCACTCTATTATTTTCTTTTTCGTGTTGGTGTGTGAATCAGTGTTGAAGAATCAAAATAAAAAAAATACTCAGTAATTATTGATGGGTTTTGTTTTAGTTTCTATCTGCAGATTAGGATTTGATGTTTTAGGGTTTAATTAATTAATTTGAATGGGCAATTGTAAGTATGTTTGAAACATCAATCCTCAGGTTTTACAACCCCTTCTTCAAGAGGTTTTCTCATGAGCAGGACCCGTTGAAGGATGTAAGCTAATTAGGAAAGATAAGGTTAGCTTTCACTCCAACAATCTCATGCTTAGTAATGTTGCTTATCTAGCCAGACAGTAAAAATCCATATTTTATTCCATATACATACATCTCCTGTTGGTTTGCTTTCACTGCCTTGGCTTACACCAAATGTATCTGAACTTAATTAGGAAAGTGAAACTATTGAGGTTTTATAGTTGTATCAAAGATAAGATAGGCTAACAATTTAGTAAGGAGGAGGAAGTTAGGTAATTTGCCTATTCATTTAGGTAGAACAAAACGTCTACCAACAATTTATTCAATTTAAAAATCTATCCCAAAATAAGGGAAACAAACAATTTAAATGAATGAAACCATAAAAACCAAAAATGCCCCTAAAACTTAAAACTGTAAAACAGAAATCCAAACGTCATTTTTAGGGCCCAAAAAAGCCAAGTACGAAGGGCTTTGCCCCATACCAAATGACGGTCTCGAAATGAGCTTATAAAAATTACACTAACGACGATTAGCTTAATTTGTTGTGAATTTTGCTTGAACTTCTGCACTTTATATTCTGTTCTCTTTTTTTGAGTTGCACTTTAGCTTTGATACAATATCTATAGCAACACCTAGGAATGGTGTCTCTTGTAGTTTTTGTTTTGCCTAAAATTCTTTAGAACAGAACTATTGATGGACTGTGTTTTAAGTTTTTTAGTTGTTGTTTTGGTTAAAATAGAACTCTCGTAGTTGTTGTGATTGCTTTAACTTCTTTAGAATAGAACTATTAACAGACTATATTTTAACTGTTTTAGTTGTTGTTTTGGTTAAAATAGAACTCTTGTAGTTGTTGTTTTGCTTAAACTTCTTTAGAACTGAACTATTGATGGACTGTATCATAACTATTAAATGCCTGTTCTTTATATTTCTGCCTATTGTTCTTATCTCCTGCCCTTGCTTTGCTGCTCTGTATTAATTCTGCAGTTTGGATGGTTCTGTAGTATGGATGCTTATATTAATAAATTCTATTCTTGATTTGTTGGCTATAGTTTTGTACCGGATCTGGTGTCTTTCTTTTTGGTTTTTTAGATCTCGGAATGTCAATTTTTCTTTTTGGTTAAAAGCAATCATTAGTTTTGGTATGACTAGAGTTCCAACTGTTTGAAAAATGAATTTTCCTTTATTAGTCTAGACATGAATGGATGTATGATTTTTCTGTTCACAGGCCTTACCAAATTACATTTATACTTTAAAATTCCTATTTTATCTTCACCTTTAATTTCATGTGTTTTTGACAGTGGACCTTATTTCCCAGTTAGCATTGCAATTAATTTATTGGCTTTTGTTAATTTTAATGCTCTTCCAATTGCTTCTCTTCACATAAGTTTTTTCTAGTTTATATTTTTCTCTACTGAAATTTTGAAGGTTTTCAATGTGAGTTTGAAATGTTGATCTCACATCTAATAAATGTTCTATTTTGAGCTTTATGCTATAAGCCCTTTGTTTCCTCCTTTTCTTTTTTCTTGAGAAAACCAGATTCAAAAGGATAAACGTAAGACAGATGTGGTATTTGGATAGCATCGCCACAAATATATGATGTAATTTTTATACTTATCTAAATATTTATTCAACCCATGCTAAGGATTTGAAGGAAAAATGTAAATATTTCAACTTCATTTTGGTCAAGTAACCAGACCATATCACATCTATTTTGTGCAGGATGTTGACCTCAAATTTGGCAGCTAGCATAATATATTTTAGTTAGGGGACCAATGAATATGTTAGAAAACTTTATTGTGCCATATTTACTGTTTTTGCTCTGACAATCTTGATGCATTTTGGTTTATACACACATATATTTCTTTCTTCATCTATACTTTTTTGTGCTGGGAATTTCACAAAAGGATTGTTTGCAGCTGCAGAACCATTCATCACCTTTTTCCTTGCTTTGATGCTCCAGTCCAAAGTGGAGAATTATATCCCATTTATCTCTAGCAAATTTACTTAAATGTGAGTAGGTTGCTAGTAAATTGCTGGGAGTCTGGCTATGACTAGACTTCCAACTGTTTTGTAATTAAACTCAAATGAATGCATGTCCACTGTTTTGTAATTAAACAATCTGCTGTGCCTAAAGAAGACAACAATTAATTAAATAGTTTAATAGATGCAATGGATTCCTCGTTATTGTTGTTCCTCTTTTTCTACATTAATGTCAAGCTAGTTTGCCATTTATTCTATTATATAGCCATTGTACCTATAGATAACATGATGATTAATAAGGATTATATTTTAGTTCTCATAGATCAACAGTATAAATTTGTTATCCTTTTAAGTCTCTTTAATTTTTTTTCCCCTCCTTCCCTATCATGAATCATGACACAAATGGCATTTCAATTATATCATTTAAGTTTTGTAATCAATGTTGCAGTGTGGTGTAAGTACTCTTGTAGATTTGGTCACCTATAATTATTGGCTAAGAAAGTTTCTTTTTTGCACATACTGCTAATATTTTGCTGTGTAACCAGTTAGATATAGGCATAAACATAGTTCATTAATACCTGCATATCAGCCTTTATATCTGTTTTGTGACAAGTAACCAAATTTTATTTTACAGCACAGTGTCTCCTACACATCTCAAGGAAACTCTTTGCTCTGGATGGTTGGCCGGCACCTTGATAGCACATCGTAATAAGTATGTTCAAAGACACTTTGAATTTCGAAATACATATAGTTAGCAATATATATATATATATATATATATATATATATATATATATAGTTGTAGTTATAGTTTTTCATTAGCAGTACCCTACTAGCTGCTGAAGCGTGGGATCTGATAATTGTGATAAAGTTAGTGGCTCATTTAATTTTTTGGAGCGTGTGATCTGATAATTGTGATATACTTTTTCAACACATTTATATCTTTAAATATAATGAAGCAAGAATAGTTAGTTATCAAACTTGCAGCAAACAGTCACTCCATTGCTCTCTTAGCATACTTGCATATGCTTTTTGTTGTACATAAATTATTTCCTCTTTTTTCTTTTTAAAACTAAACATATGTGATCATGTTTATTAATTGCCATTTGCACCTATTTGTCCATTCCACCTTCACACGCGCGCTCGAATTAATAAATTGAGATTCAGATCTAATCTATAATATTACAAAAATATAAATGAGATCTATGACAAGGTTGTTGGTCTTCATTGTTTGTAGTCTCCAATAAATATTAGTGCTATGTTTCTGTACATGTTTTGTTGGATTGTAGTAGGATTATTATTTTTTGGTTAGGAATTGGAAAAAAAAAAAGTGGAGTTATTGTTCTTATCATAATTAAATAATGGGCAAGATTTATAGCAAATTAGTTTCACTTTTACTTAATAATGGGCAAGATTTATAGCAAATTAAAAAATGGGCAGCAATAGAGTTTTTTTTCTTTCTACTTGCATATATACTTTTTAGCATTTTGTCACTTTATGTTCAATATATTTGATTTTATTATACTTATTATCACCCTTTTTTATCTATGTAATATTTTAGATGTTAAGTATATGTTTGATTGAACGTACAAAGAATGGATAGTAGCAGCAAAAAAGAAAAAACTGCTGTTTTAGGTCTCTATCTTTCTCATTTGGTTTGGACCTATCCCTTTCTGCATTCTAAAGGTACTAAGTTTGCTGTCTTTTTTTTTAATTCATTTATTTGTTACTAATAACTAATATGTGTTTTTTCACAAATTTTGCTCATAAAATTTTAGACTAGTGGTAATTGGTTTCAAAATTGAGAATTAACCATTGCACGGAGACTTTTTTTAATTTTTTATTATTTACTTTCATTTCTACTATTTTAAAAACAATACAACATGGCTTATTGCATTTATATTAATTGGTTGATAATTAGTTGGCAGTGTTTGTTAGATGAGTTGTTGTACCAAATATTTCACGTCGCCTATAAATAGCAAAAACCATCTAATATGAAAATAACCAAATATTTCACGTCTGTCGAGTTATGCACATACATGTATACATTGATCACCCATAGTTAGGTTGCACCCATAAATCTAATTAAGATGAAACCTTTTCTAAATAACAGTTACGCAAGAATGAATAATGTTGATAGATCCTGAATATATAGGCGATTAACACAAGATGATTTCATTAATCTTAAGTTTGCTGAGGGAGTTCAATCATTTATTGACTATGTAAGTTCGCAGCCTGCATAGATGGATGGTCCAAAACTAAGGTGTCCATGTAAAAAGTGCAAATATATTCATTTTCTTCTTACTGATGAAGTGTATCTACATTTGTTAAAAAAAGTGTTTATTCTAAATTATTTTAAACGGACACAACACGGAGAGCCAATAATTCGTAGCACCTCTAGGGGTTCTGAAGTAAATTCATTAGTAAATATAGATGGGTTTGCAGGGGGCATTGGAATTAGATCAAATAATGTGGATGCAAATGAAAATGCCTATATACAAATGATTTATGACGCAACTGGTTATTCTTTTCAAGAAAATATGCAGACTCTTGAAGAGGAACCAAACCCAAATGCAAAAAGAATTTTTGACTTAGTAGAGTCAACTGACCAAGAATTATGGCCAAATTGTAATAACATGACTCAATTGTCTGCAATTACCTGAATATTGAACATAAAGTCTGAAGGTCATATTTCTGAACCAAGTTTGGATAAAATTCTTACATGATAAAATAATTCATTGCCTCTTGATCATAAAATGGTCGAAAATTTTTATGAAATAAAAAAGTTTATTCGGGGTTTTGGTTTGCTCGTTGACAAAATAGATTATTGCAGGTTTGGATGTATGTTGTTTTGGGGAGAAGATGTGGAATTACAAGAGTGCAAATTCTGTAGTCAACCTAGGTTCAAACCAATAAAGCGTACTAAGAAGCAAAAATTAGTTTCTTGGAAGCGGATGTATTATTTTTCGCTAACTTCGAGACCCCAAAGACCGTATACCTCTGATATTATTACATCTCATATGAGATAGCATGATAAACATGAACAGATTGATGGAAGTATTAGCCATCCATCAGATGCACTCGCATGGAACATTTCAATGACACCCATATTGAGTTTGCAGCAGAAAGTAAATGTCATGTTGGAACTATCCACAGATGGGTTCTAACCTTTTGGTCAATCCGGCCAGCAATATTCATCATGGCCAATCATAATTACTCCATATAATTTACCTCTATGGATGTATATAGACGAGGCATACATATTTTTGACAGTGATTGTGCCAGGACCTACAAATCCAAAGCATAAAGTTGATGTATTCCTGCAACCATTGATATCTGAATTGAATCATTTTTGGGAATTTGGTGTTGAAACATATGATGTGTCCCTTAAACAAAATTTTCAAATAAAAGCAGCTTTGATATGGATTGTTAGTGATTTTCCTGCATATGCTATATTGTGTGGATGGAGTACAACAGGAAAGTTGGCTTGCTCTTATTGTGACAATGATTCTGATGCATTTCATTTTTCTAACGGGGGCAAAATATCTTGGTTTGACAACCACAGGAAATTTCTTCCTCCATATCACCCATTTAGGCACAATAAATAAAAGTTCATTAAGAACAGTGTGGTACAAACACCTCCTCCCTTTAATAAATCTAGTGAAGATATATTACGGGAGATTGATGAGTTAGGGCTTTTGAAAGTTATATAACTTAAAGCTAAAGAGGTTAATAGAAGTATAAGTCAAAACTTCGATTGGAGAAAACGGAGTATATTTTGGGATTTGCCATATTATAAATCTAATTTGATACGTCATAATCTAGATATGATGTATATTGAAAAAAAATATTTTTGACAATCTTTTCAATACCATCATGAACATTGAATGGATGACAAAGGACAATGCAAGATCAAAAGCTGATTTGAAAATTTTTTGTAGAAGAAGTGAGTTAGATAAAGATCCAAACATAGAAAAATATCCAAAAGCATGTTACACTTTGGACAAAAAAACAAAGAAAATTTTGTGTGAATGGTTGAAAAGCCTAAATTTTCCAGATGGTTATGTTTCAAACTTGGCAAGGTGTGCTGATATGAGGAAGTACAAATTATTTGGAATGAAAAGTCATGATTATCATGTATTTATGCAGAGGCTAATTCTAATTGTATTTCGAGAGCTATTACCGAATAATGTTTGGAAAGCTATAACAGAACTAAGTTTATTTTTCAAAAACTTAACAACATCTGAAATACAGTTGTCTGACATGGAAAGACTAGAAAGGGACATTTCAGTTATCTTATGCAAATTAAAGTGTATTTTTCCACCTAGCTTCTTTGATTGTATGGAGTATCTACTCGTATATTTAGTACACGAGGCTAAACTTGATGGTTCAGTTCAATATTGATGGATGTATCCATTTGAAAGGTAATTAAAGTTCGTATTTAACTAAATTTTATATAGATTTATACCAAATAAGTAAATATAATTATCCTAATTGTAATGTCAAAATTTTGCATCACTTGAAGAAAAATGTTAAAAATAAGGCCAGAGTTGAAGGCTCTATATGCAATGCGTATGTAGTAGAGGAAGCAAGTACATTTTGTTCACATTATTTTGAGCCGCATGCGATCACTCGAGAAAGAAAAGTTTCTTATAATGACGATGGGGGTAAGTGAATTGATGATGATAACTTATCTATTTTCACATATCCTGTTCGAACACATGGACGCTCAATAAGAAGAATGTTAACAGAGAAAGAAATGGAAGTTGTCCATGGTTACATTTTATTGAATAGCCAAGAAATTCAACCTTTCAACAGTAAGTTTAAGTTATATTTGAAATTGGCTAAGTTCTTTTTCTCGGAGATTGGAGTTTATTGCTAAGATAATTTATAATATTTTTAGCGAATACGAGGATTTGTTGAGTGAGCTAATGCAAGGAAAACCATAGGATGACATCAATAAAAAAGTGAAAAAAAAACTTTTCACATTGGTTCGCAACCTATGTAAGTTTTTAACTTGCAATAAATTGAATGTTTTAATAAATTACTGTTAAAATTACAAAATACTATATTTATTGATTAAATTTTTTTCACTATGTAGGCTTTTGAAAATAGAATAGAAAATAGGCTCATATGTGATCTTACGAAAGGACCTTTGCGAACTATTAAATCATATCCAGTCTATTTCGTTAATGGATACAAATTTCATACAGAAAATCATGGGCATAGCATGGCAATAGTAAACAGTGGGGTTTGCATACAAGGAAAACTGATGGATTATTTTGTCAAAATTATTGAGATACTTGAAATTGAATACCCCATATTGCTGGTAAAATGGTATGTACTTTTTAAGTGTGAATGATTTGATCCTACTTCTAATGTTGGAATAAAAGTACATAGCCGATATAATCTCATTGAAATCAACCAATAGAGAAGATTTAAATAATTTGAACCATTCGTGTTGGCAATGCAAGCGACCTAGGTGTATTATGTCCCTTATCCCAACTTAAGACGGAATAAGTCAGATTGGTTGGCCATTTGTAAAGTCAAACCAATAGGTGCTTTTGATGGACATACAAAAGGAGAAAGTAAGACAAATAAAAGTGAAGCATTTTAGGAAGAACTGGATGTACATGAAATAAATGCATGTGTCACATATTTCAAGAATGAACCTTTAAATGATCCAAATAATAAATTTGTGAAAATTTTATCCGGAAAGGATGAGGAATCCATAGATGGGCAGAGATCTGAAGATGAGTCTGACTTTAATTATAAATCTTCAAAAACAAAAGATTTTTTTGATGTGCAATTAAGTGATGATAGCGATTAATTTTTGTACGTTTTATTATGTCATAACCCAAAAGTGTTATTATTGCATCAACGGTATATTGTTATATATACTGAAATTATATTTTTCTATTAAAAGAATAATCCATTTTTTTGATTTTCAGGTTAAAAATATGCCACCCAAGAGAAAAAAGGGAATGCAGCCGCCCAGACTCAGATTAACATCAAATAAAGACAACAATGCACCGGCAGTGCACCCCATTTAATTTTACAGGGTCTACAGGTTTAGATGTGTCATGTCCAGATCCTCACCGGCCATATGAGGCATCACCTTCACCAACGATAAATCCCGATGGCTCTTCTCATGTACCAAGTGATTCAGCATCCAACAATCCAAATATATCAGCACCACCTGTAGATACATCTACTCCTACAACAAACTTGAATCTATGCCAACAAATGTACCGGGGGTAGATGCTAAGGATGAAGAAGGAGGCCTTCGGCCTGGTGCAAAGGGAGTTGATGGAAAAATTTACATTAAGATTATCAATGATATGTGAGTTAAATTATTAAAAAAATTATATTAAATGATAAAAACGTAAGTTTATACTGATTGTATGGATATCTAATTTGAAACTAAACTTAATTTGTTCATATTAACAGGTTTATTCCATTAGGTATTTACTCAAAAAAGATCAAATCCAAGTTCAAAGAGAGGACAAAAATTGAGGGTTATGTATGGAAGAATGTCTCTCTGCAGACAAAAGACTTTTATTATCAGGAGTTTGAGGTACAAAAAATAAATTACATTAAATGTTTCAAAATAGCTGATTTCATACATTAATGATATAGCTATTGTACTTTACAGTACTTATATTATGTGTTTTTTTATTAGAAAGAATTTTTTTGGGATTCAAAATTTAATGGTGTCATTTATGAAGTTTGGGAAACGCGTGCCGCCAACGCTATAAAGAATTTGTTGCTAAATTACACAAGAGTGATGAATGACCTCCTTTCATTTCTAAAGAAATATGGGATCGTTGGCAACAATACTGGGCATCATCCGAAGCAATTGCCACTTTAGAAAGTAATTCTTCAAATAGATGGGGAGGTTCGGATGGAGAGAGTCTAGCTGTGCACACTGGAGAAACTTTAAGCCATCACGAGCATGTAACTAAAATGGTAAATATCTGAATTTTACGCTTATATTTATATTTATGTATTAACTAAATCTAATTACACTTCAATTTAATCTAATGTATGAATTTAGGATAAAAAATATATGATTATTATGGATAATGATAGTTTGATATATGTTTGTTTCATGGATGGCTACGTTTTTTAGATAATTTTTTTGTTTCACAGGAGGTAAATACCATAAAATAGAGGAAATGCTGCTGAATTCTTATAAAATTGAGTTTACTTGGTTATGCAGAAAAGTCTATGGGTAAAAAGCCTACATACCCTGAATTTTTTATGTACACCCACACAAAAAAGTATAATGGTCAAACATTCGTCAATACTCATTATAAACAACTTAATGTATGTAAAATTTATACATTAATATTAATTATTTTATGAAACTATAACTAATTATTGTAACTATTGTAATTATAAGAGCAAATACAAGAGACTCTCACTCAACAGTGGCAGAGCTCTGAAAATTTCAATGAGAGTCAGATATTTCTTCAAGCAGTTGGTGGTAAGAATAACCGTGGAAGGATTTTTGGCTTAGGTTCTATTGCGAATACATCCCATTTGCATTCCTCTACATCATCTACAGTTACTTGTAGTAAGCGGTCAGAACCTTCTGAGAGAGTCATTCAGCTAGAAAACACACTCACTATGTTGCTAGATATTGTAACCCAGTTAAAAAATAGAGTACAAGAGTTGGAAACCAAGGGTAACACTTCTCAGCAGTCAGATTGTCCTCCTTCACCAACTATATAGTTTAGATTTGTAATATTTAAGTTTTACATCTGACTTTATGTTGTGTTTGTGATACTCATGTTATGGTTTTTATTGATTCTTACTTTACAGTAGTAGAATATATTTTCAGAATACTTTACAGCAGTCAATAAGAATATTTTCTTAAATTGCATTATGAATTTTAATTTTATTTATTTATAAATAATATATTTTGATTGAAACTAAAACATTACGAGAAGCTATAAAAATTTTACAATTTCTGTTGTTAAATTTAGCAACAAAAATTTTATTCCGTTGCTTAATTTTGACCAATTCACAGAATCTTATATTGGTTGGATTTTGCAATGGATTTTGAGTTCCATTGCTAAATTTAGCAACGAAACTAGTGGTTGCAGATTTGACGGTTGCTATATTTTAGCAATGGAATAGATTTTCGTTGCTAAAAATTAGCAACCGCCAAATTAGCAATCGAATTTACCGTTGTAATTTTTGTTGCTAATTTTGATTAGCAACGGAAAATCAATAATTTTCATTGCTATTTGATTATTTTCTTATAGTGTATGGTGAAGCGCCACATGTCAGCTGACATGGCACGGGAGGGAGGGAAGGGAGGATATACTGGTGCCATTGTGGCACCAAGTAGACCAGCCAAAAGTTGACACGTGTCACCACGTAGCAACTTGTGGCATTGACACGTGGCAACATGTCATTATGCCACATGTCGACATGTGGGCCAATGACTTGATGCCATGTGGTAGATTGTGGTCATACCATATGCCAGTCCAGTGGGTGCCATATGGCATCCACGTGGACCAATGAGCGACCGCCATGTGTTAGCTCTTCATGCCACGTGGCCCGGTTGGGTCATGCCACGTGGCATTGGGCCACAGCTAGCGCATGGCTCCTCTTTCGTGCGTAAGGACCACTCTCACCATGGACCTCTATCGACCACAATTTTTTACCCAATTTTTGCAATTTTGATTTTTATTATTTTTTCTGATTTTTTGTAATTTTTTTTGAGTTATAGAATTTTTTTTATAAATTATTTTATTGAAAAATTTATGAAAGTTTAAGGAAAATGTGTTTTCTGCCTTCTTTAATTTTCAAATATGTTTGAAAATTACTTATGTGGATTTCGTCCTTATATTTGATTGAAATGAGTTTTAATCATTTTTTGTTTGTACATGAGTGTACTAACAATTTTTTTCTGTTATGTAAAACAAATATGATGATGATAAGAACACCTTTGGTACCACATACTCCTCAAGGTGTTGCTCTGGCCAATGCATGTATGCATGAGGTCTATAGCATGGCGTTTCACAAAAAGCAAGAAGTTATTATATTGATGCTATTGCACACCATATAGTCAGAATGGATAGGGGGTGGAATCATAAGCTACTTTATAATATCATGTGTGAATCATTTAGCTACCAGTGGAACTCCATAACTTATTTATTAAGTGCTGGAGTGAAAATTATAAAGATTTTATTATTAGGTTTTTATTTAAGGTAGCAAAATGAGGAGTGTTCAGGAGCAACACTCAGTCTAAGATGGTACTCAGGAGTAGGCGTATAGTGAATAAACCATGGTTAAATGATTACACATAAGGCGTGCCCTTACAGTTAATGCATATGGTGATCAGGATGATAGTTCCAGTGACTAGGATAGTGTTGAGTCCATCGGGATCCTAATTATATTTGACATAATTCTATCTTTATTTTTTGCGGACTTTTATGTTAGGAATTATGTTTCCTAATTTTGTTTTGAGATGAGACATTTGTGTCTTCTTTTAAATTTATTGGATTTTATAATAAATGTATTTATTTTGATTTTGGATATTATAATGGCTTATAATTTTTATGATGAATGTATTTATTTTAATATTATTTTCCATACAATATGTTATGAGTAGGATAATTGCTTGATTATTAAGTTAAGGCTTAATTATCTTATACACATAATATTATTAATTAAGCTAGAGAACAATTTCCAATAAATTAAATTTACTATACATGAAATTTTAATCTGTAAGTTTAGACATTAGGACTTAGAGGGTAATTAGATACTGCTAGTAACTTTTTCGATTATTAGCCTACTAGATAACATTATTAGATTCTAATTTCAGATGTATAGTAAATAGCATGTATTGCCATATTCTTTTTAATAAGTGCAATGTATGTTCTATTTTTTATCAGATGACCTAAATGGCTTCAAAATCGATAGTTGCTAACTTGAACAAAGAAATGAAATTGAATGGCGACAACTATGAAATCTAGAGTATAAAAATTCAATATGCGCTTGAGGAGCAAGAGGCTTTGAAAACCTTAAGTTTAGTTATGACTGAACTTGAGGATGGCACTTTTGCTCAGCATAAGTAGGACCAAGATGCTTATGCAGTATGGAAAAAAAGAACTCCATTGCTCGTATCATCCTCATAAGTGCAATAGAAGATAATATCACCATGCAATTTCGCTCATATCGAAATGCAATGGATCTATGGGTCACATTGCGATAGAATTTTGGAGGAGTGTCTCTAACTAGACTTCGATCTTTAGCGATCAAATTCGATACTTATAAGAACAGGCCTAATCATTCAATGCGAAAACATCTCCAAGAGATGGAGAATATGATTTGTGAGTTTGGTGATGTAGGCTATAAGTTGACTGACGAACAACAGGTTCAGGTTATCATTCGATATTTGCCAAGGAGTTGGAAGCGCATGAAAATGCAATTGACTCACATGGATAGCATTAAGACATTTAAGGATGTCGCTAGACATTTGAAGTTGGAAGAGGACCGTTTAGCATCGATCAAGGTCAATGCTGAAGTACATATGGCAGACTCCAGTTCTAGTAAGAAAAATTCAAACAAAAACAAGAAAAGAAGCTTCCATGGAAAAGGCAAAGAAAGGGCTCATGTGTAACACCCTATACCATTGTACCTAACTTATAGTGATCGAATGTCACAATAGAAAGCCGATAAAGAAAATGACTACACTAAACAGTCTGCTAAATTTTTTTTAAATAATAAATTACATTCATACCATAACATACCCATAAGGTAGACATAACTATAATTAAATATTACACAAGTGCAATCCATACGTTATACCTTCAATATACACATATACATATGCCATGCCTATATACTATCATCTTTGAACCCTGCTTTGTTCTTGATTACCATTTTAGCATCGGCTACCCATCTTTCTATCTTTATAACCTGCGCGCAACTGACAAACTACGCGCTAAGTATCGAAATGCCCAATGGTGGATACATATCCCAAATTTTTCACAAAAATATCATTCACACATATACATATATGCATGCATACTCACATACACATGCACATGCACGCTTCTATGAGCATTATTTAACCTTAAATATTTATTTACTATCTTGATATGTATCCCACAATCATGCACACATGCACTTAACATGGAAAATTGTTTCAATCATTCAGTAGAACACAATTATCAGTTTTATCCTTTAAACATATCACTTAGTGTAGTTACCATTTTTATGCTTGTCTTTTATTGATTTACAACATTAACCTTCAATTATAATTAATTACTTTTAATTATCACCAATTGAACTCATTTATGCATTTCATTTACTGTTTATTATGCAATTTACAATTTTGATTCTTAACATACTATTTTCTTGCCACTCTACACTTTAATATCAATTCTTTTCACTCTTTACAAATAAGTTCATTCACATCCCATTTTCACTCGGGAATTAATCGTCATTTTCTTATTAATTACACAGTCATTTAGACATTTATTCAGCTGTTCATTTTAAAAAAATCTTCTTATTTCTACCACACTTACTCTTAAAGCTTGATTTTTCCTCTCTTTTATTTTTAATTTATGTTATGGCATGAACAATTACGATTTAGTCCCTATTTTCACTTAAGTATAAAAATTACACTTTAAATCCCTATCTTACCATATAATAGAGTTCATTCACAGTTTCATCTTTCAATTAACATTTCACTTGCTAAATTACAACTTAGTCCTTGCACTTTTGTTGAATTACAATGGTACTTTCTTTTATCATTTATTTATGCTAATGCCACTACTTATCTTTACTTTCACACTATTTGACATGTAACTTATTATTTTATTTTAAATACACCACTTTATGGCAAATTATATACTGATCCCTAATCTTTTAATTAATTACAAAACTATCAATTTTACATCCTATTTACAATTTTTCTATTAGTTCACTTATTTTCACTCCAAATCCATTATTTGACATACAAATTACCAATTAGTCCCTATTTTATCATTTTCGAATTAAATTTCATTTTAGTCCTCCAAGACTACAAAAGATTACTTTTAAGCTATTCTTTCACTATTTTATCATATTTATTCATACATTCACGACTTTATCATTTTTACCCATTAAATTTATTTTTTGGATAAATTATTATTTTGACCCTCAACTATTTATTTTTTTATATCAGTCTTTTTTCACTCTCATTTTCATTTTCATTTCACTTTTTGTGTAATGGCCTCAACACCGGTCTGGCCGTGAACAGTAAATTTCGATGGTGAATAGTGCACTCGGGCCGTAAAACGGACCCGAAAGTGAAAAATATTTTATTCAACCATCGGAAAGTGTTGGTCATGGTGAGTCCGGGGTTGTAATTTGAAGAGTAATCGAGGTCAAATAGGCCTCTGAAAGTCAAAAATACGAAAAAGGTAGCGAGTTAATTTCCCTACCAAGGTGATTTGATTTTGCATAAATTTTTAAAAATAGTAAATGAACTCCAAAAATTGCCATATTTTGCAGATCTTCATGAAATTTTATGTAGAATATTTTGGTATAAAAAAATAAATTTTTCGGGGAAGTCGACAGTTGTCGAATCGAACCCGTTCGGTCGAATCGGACCAGTAACGGACTCCGATTAAGCCGAAATTTTACGTACTACCTATTTTTGATATTTTAAGAATTATGGAATCAAAATTGAAGAGAATTGAAGAGAGGAAGTGAGAGAATTTTATGTGGGCCTTTAGAGAGGTGAAATTGGGCCTTAAAGAATTATATTAAGCCTTTGGACTTTTAGCCCAAAGTTTGGCCCATTTGGAGGACTATGTAAAGGAGAATTGTCTACCAAGTTCCAGCAGATTCTCCCATCTTCTTCCTCCTCTTCTCTTGGCCGAAACATACTCTCCCATTTCTCTCTTTAGATTTCTTCAATTTTGCTTCATTTTATTTGATATTCAAGCATCTCACCCCTAATTCTATCCCTCTAGACTAGTATTTCAGCCCCAAACCTTTGGTTTGAAGGATTAAAACAAGAAAAATTCTAAGGGAAAGCTTAAGGTGTCTTAAGGAGGTAAGTGAAAATTATGGTTTTAAATTGATTTGTTGGCATCTCTAAGTATATTTGGGTGTCTAGAGTTCATATATGTAGTTAAATTAAGTAAATAAGATCAAAAAAGTAGAGTTTCTTTTAATGGAAATTTCGGCTCCTTTAGGGATTCAAGGAGGAGAGCCATCCAAGCAACCCAAAGGCAAGAAAAAGGAAGTATAAGCCTTCTAAAGCAAGGAAAATAGGTTAGTGACTAATAAATCTTAGTATTTTCCTTGATTTCAAGTAAATATCCTTTATGTATCTTAAGGAAAAAGGGATAAAATGATGTATAATGTGAAGTAATGGTAAATTAATGCTATTTGACCTTAAATAAGTATGTTTAAACTCTTAAATGAATGATTGAGTGAATATATGGTATAAGTTCTTTGTTGGCCGAATGGTACACTTAAGGAAACTAAGGTTTATTTGATGAATTTTGATGAAATTAAGCCTTTAAATGATGTTAGAAATGAAATAATACATATATGAATTTTTATGGAATTTATAGAAATTAAATGAATATTTTAGCAATAAATTATCAATTATGTAAGTAATGAAAGTATTGAAATAATGTGAAATAATGTGTGTTTTGTTGAGAAAATGATTGATTTTGGTGAATTATGGTGAAATAATTCACAAAGTATGTAAAATAATTGAGAAGAATAATTAATAAGTAAAACAAGAAAAAGTAAGTAAAGAAATGTTAATAAAATGAAGTTTTGATTGAGATTTTAATGAAAACATGCCCTTAGAAATAGTCTGGCAGTGAAAACCTAGTTTCAGGATATAATTGGCTAGCCATAGGGACATCTGAACCGCGGTGCAAGTCATGGCGACTTGCTTTGCTATGGTAGGATCACTGATCTCCATAGCTTTGTCTGTATCTGATATCTGTTCTGTGGAAAAATGATCTGTGAGGTCATTTTTCAGTCTGTCTGGGACCCATGGGGTCCATGTTCCGAGTATCCTGTCGGAAAATTTCTGTCGGTACTATAATAGGGGCATGAAAGTGATAATAAGTTGAAAGAAGTAAAAAGAAAGATAAAAGTGAAGTTTAGGTAGAAAAAGGACCTAAATGAAAGAAAATAAAAGTGTAGGGGCAAAATGGTAATTTTGCCAAATGTGTAATTAATATGTGAAAATGAGTAAGAAAAAGTTAACAAGGGTATAATGGTAATTTGGGAATGTAACAGTGCTAAAATATAAAGTTTTTGTGATACAGGGACTAAAATGTAATTTTACCAAAAAGTGGTAAAATAAGGCATAAATGATAAATAAATGAAGAAATAGTATAAGAAAAATGATAATAAAAGTCTATAATGGCAAAATTGTAAATATGAGATAAAAAGGGACAATTTTGGTAATTTCGTGAAACTTTAAGGATCAAATTGAATTTGGAAAACAATTAAATAATAAATGAGAATAAAAGTAAATTATGTAAGTAATAACTGTTTTCTTTGATTTTTGAGTAAAACATGTTATGTTGAAAGTATAATTAAATAATCGCATTTTAATGGTATATGGAAGTGCTAGGATTGTTAGACACCACTGGGCATAATTTGTGCTCAGCATGTAGTTTTTGCTGCATGCAGGTAACGAGTCAAAGGAGCAGTAGTGCACAAATCCAAAGAAGGCATTGTATTGTATAGTTGCAATGTAATCTGGCATGTATAATATTTAGTTATGGCATGTATATAAGCGGACAGTTGTGTAGGAAGACATATTTTTGTAAAGACATATGGATATTTATATGTTTATGCTTGTGGTTGGTTTGGATATGATATGTGAATGTATGGATGGAGTTCGAAAGGTGGAGATGTTTATATTAGAAGTGTTGTGCCTCTGAGAGGCTGCGTTTTGTCTGATTTTTCAGGGGGATATTTAGAAATACAGCCGTTATAATGCCGAAATTTTGTTAAATAAATAATAATCCGAAATCCTTATAGGTTATTGAACAATTAAGTTGAATTTATTATATTAAATATTCTTGTAAAAAAATTAAAAAAAAAAAATTTTTTTACCGGTGTGCGCGCACTGTTCCGTAAGATCGGAGTGATAAGGGTGTTACAATTATTATTGGTATCAGAGCAAAGGTTTAGGCGGTTCTAAGATCGGAGTGGGTATGAAATGATTTGTCTGTATATATACATGCCAATTACTTTTTGAAAATGAGTATTTTGAATCTAATGTGCATTTGCTCCTTCTGTTTTATAGTGGAAAGATGTCTGCCGATCAAGGGCAGCAGGCGCCTGAAAGCAGGAGTGAGGCGTCAAGTAATGTTGGGCAACAAGAGGCCCCACAACAAAATCCTCCTCCTGTAGCACCGCCACCTTTTCCTCAGCCTGATTTTCTTAATTTGATGGCTGATTATATTCAACAGCGACTTCAGGCAGCTCCAGTTCCGGCGCAGCCGCAACCTACCGTAGTACAGGTTCAGCCAGCCCCACCTAGGCGAAAACCCATTTTGGAGCAATTAAAAAGATTGGGGGCGGAAGACTTTTCTGGGAGAGAACCTCTGACACCTGCAGTGGCGGAAGAATGGTTATACAAGATAAAAAGGTTGTTTGAAATAACCCATAGCCCACTAGAAGAAAAATTTGAAGGCATTATGGCATTACTTCAGGGTCTTGCATTCATATGGTGGGATTCAGTCAGAAGACACACTCCTGCAGAACAGTTGAGTTGGGAGTTCTTTGTGGACCAGTTTGAGATGAAATATATTGGGTCCGAGTATAAAGCTACTATGCAAGAGGCTTTCTGGAGATTAAAGCAGGGAAACAAGACAGTGGCAGAGTATGATCGAGAATTTGAACGCCTAAGTGCTTATTTGGATGAAGGCCAAGCTACAGAGGAGAAATTATGCTTTAGATTTGAGAGAGGTCTACACACCGAGCTCAGACAGATCATTGGAGCTCAGAAGTATTCCACTTTGCGAGCCATGATTGAAGCAGCCATTAAATTAGAGACTACACAAGCAGAGCAGGCTGAGAGACAGTCCCGGTTCCAACAAAAGAGGAAACAGGGGCAGTTTAGTGGTAAAGGGAAGAAGATGAAAGGGTCTCAGGCATTTCAGGGACAGTCACCAACAGCAGCAGGCCGCGGTCAGGGAGGTGCGTCGCGTGGCAGGGCTCCAGTTGCTGGTACACCCCAGGATAGAGATAGTGGGTCTGCAGTGGCTTGTGAGCATTGTGGTAAGGTTCACCCTGGAGAGTGTAGGTTGTTGACGGGAGCCTGTTTCAGATGTGGGTCCAGAGATCATCGGATCAGAGACTGTCCCGCAATGCAGACTGTTTCAGTTAATTCTCCAGTATCAGGTACCGGATCTTCAGTACCCAGAGGTCGGGGTAGGGGAGCCGCCCCTCACACTTCAGCCTCTAGACTGATTGGACAGACCTCACAGGGCCAGAGGAGAGTATCGGGACAGACTTATGCCGTCAGAGCCCTGGAAGATGGGGATGCCCCAGATGTGATAGTCGGTACGTTTCTCTTGTTATCTGATTCGGTGCATACATTGATTGATCCGGGTTCCACACATTCTTATATTAGCACTGCTTTAGCTCGGGATAAAGGGATGAAAGAGGAATGCTTGGACCAGGATATTTTGGTGAGCAATCCTCTGGGGCATAGTATAGTGGTTGATAAAGTATATAGACAGTACCCTATTAGTATTCAGGAACATACCTTCCTAGCCAATTTGATTGCTTTACCTTTCCGCGAGTTTGACGTGATCTTGGGGATGGATTGGTTATCCGCCCATCAAGCAACTGTCGATTGTAAAAGAAAGAGAGTCACCTTGAAGCTTGATGATGACCGGGAGATTACAGTGGTAGGTGTGCGAACTGATTATCTGTCTAATGTAATATCTGCTACTGCTGCTAGGAAGTTAATTAGGAAAGGCTGTATGGCTTATATATGTTTTGCAATAGAGGCCAAGCAAGTCAGTTTAAAGATATCAGAAGTACCTACTGTCAGAGAATTTCAGGATATTTTTCCTGATGAGTTGCCAAGCCTACCCCCTGATAGAGAGGTAGAGTTTTCTATTGATGTTGCCCCAGGTACTGCACCGATATCTATTGCCCCTTACAGGATGGCACCTGCAGAGTTAAAAGAATTGAAGATTCAGTTGCAGGAGCTATTAGATAAGGGATTCATCAGACCTAGTGTTTCTCCCTGGGGAGCGCCAGTTTTGTTTGTGAAGAAGAAAGATGGCACACTCAGGTTATGTATTGATTATAGGCAACTGAATAAAGTTACCATAAAGAACAAGTATCCTCTCCCTCGCATCGAAGATTTGTTTGATCAGCTTAAGGGAGCAGGTGTTTTCTCAAAGATTGACCTGAGATCAGGCTATTACCAGATGGGAGTTAAAGAAGCAGATGAGCCAAAGACTGCTTTTCGCACCAGATATGGCCACTATGAATTTCTGGTTATGCCTTTTGGACTTACAAATGCTCCAGCCGCCTTTATGGACTTGATGAATAGGATTTTTCATCCCTATTTAGACCATTTTGTAGTAGTTTTTATTGATGATATCCTGGTCTACTCTAAGACGCCTGAAGAACATGATAAGCATTTGAGGATTGTTCTGCAGATTCTGAGAGAAAAACAGTTATATGCTAAGTTCAGCAAATGCGATTTCTGGTTAAATGAAGTAGCTTTTCTGGGACATGTTATATCTGCAGAAGGCATTAAAGTAGATCCTTCGAAGGTTGATGCAATTCTCCAATGGAAACAACCCAAAAATGTTACTGAAGTGAGGAGTTTTCTGGGTTTAGCCGGGTACTACAGGAGATTCATTAAGGGATTTTCTACTATTGCCACACCTTTAACTCGGTTACTACAAAAGAATACCAGATTTGTGTGGACCGATGCTTGTCATGAAGCGTTTGAAAGACTTAAAGGCATGCTGACTGAAGCTCCAATTCTTACTCAACCTGAATCGGGTAAGGATTTTGTGGTTTATAGCGATGCATCCAGGAATGGATTAGGGTGTGTTTTGATGCAGGAAGGCAGGGTGATTACATATGCCTCCCGACAGTTGAAAACACATGAGAAGAACTACCCTACCCATGATCTAGAGTTAGCAGCCATTGTTTTTGCATTGAAGATTTGGAGACATTATTTATATGGCGAGAAATGCTACATCTACTCTGATCATAAGAGTTTAAAATACCTTCTCACTCAGAAAGAGCTAAACCTTCGACAAAGGCGCTGGTTGGAATTGATCAAAGATTATGATTGCTACATCGACTACCACCCAGGAAAAGCCAATGTAGTAGCCGATGCACTTAGCAGGAAATTTATGTCAGGTGAAGTTAATGTTCTTAAGTAAGTATAAGTACTTGATATGATTTAGTAATTAATTGTTTTGTTTGCAGCTCTTCGAGCTATGAATGCCCGTTTAAGTCTAGCTTCAGATGAGGCTTTAGTGGCTGAATTGCAAGTCAAGCCTGACTTTGTGCATCAAGTTAAGATGGCTCAAAAAGAAGATGATCGGTTGATGAATATTAGGAATAGACTTCAGAATGACAGTGTGGAGAACTATTCCTTAGGTGATGATGGAAGCCTCTATTTTAAGTACATGCTTTGTGTTCCAAACCAGGAAGAGTTGAAGAAAAGTATTTTAACTGAAGCTCATCACAGCAGCTATGCTATGCATCCTGGAGGCAATAAAATGTATCAAGACTTAAGAGCTTTCTATTGGTGGCCAGGTATGAAGCGGGAGGTGTCAGAATTTGTAAGTAAGTGTCTGATTTGTCAACAAGTAAAAGCTGAGCACCAGGTTCCTTCAGGATTGCTGCATCCTTTGTTAGTACCAGAGTGGAAATGGGACAGAGTAACTATGGATTTTGTGACAAGCTTGCCTTTGACTCAGAAGAAACAAGACGCCATCTGGGTGATCATAGATCGACTTACCAAGTCTGCTCACTTTTTGCCAGTACGGATGGATTATCCTTTGTCAAAACTGGCGGAATTGTACATTAATGAGATAGTGAGATTGCATGGAGTGCCATTTTCTATTGTTTCTGACAGGGATCCGAGGTTTACTTCTCGTTTCTGGCACAGTTTTCAAGATGCTTTGGGTACAAGGCTTCATTTTAGTACAACCTTTCACCCTCAGACAGACGGTCAGTCTGAGAGAGTGATCCAAGTTTTGGAAGATATGCTCAGATGCTGCATTCTGGAATTCGACTCCAGTTGGGAAAAGCATATGCCTTTAGCGGAATTTGCATATAACAACAGTCACCATTCCAGTTTAAAAATGACTCCTTTTGAAGCACTCTATGGTAGGAAGTGCAGAACTCCTCTCTGTTGGACTGAACTAAGCGAAAAGAAATTAATGGGCTCTGATTTGATCCGCGATTCTGAAGAAAAAATTCGGGTCATTAAAGGTAGATTAAAAGAAGCCATGGATCATCAGAAATCTTATGCGGATTTAAAGAGGAAAAACATAGAATTTCAGGTTGGGGATCGAGTTTTCCTGAAGGTATCTCCATGGAGAAAGATTCTGAGATTTGGAAAGAAGGGCAAGTTAAGTCCAAGATTTATTGGCCCTTATGAGATACTTCAGCGTGTGGGTCCCGTAGCTTATCAATTGAAGTTACCTTCTGCATTAGAAAAGATACATGATGTGTTCCACGTGTCTATGCTCCGTAGGTATCGATCGGATCCTAGTCACGTGATTACACCAGAAGAAATCCAAGTAGCAGATGACATGACCTATGAAGAAGAACCGGTGAGAATCTTAGCAAGAGAAATCCGCTAACTCAGAAACAAACAGATTCCACTGGTGAAGGTACTGTGGCACCATCATAATATAGAAGAAGCTACGTGGGAACCAGAAGCAGCTATAAGACATCAGTATCCTCACCTTTTCAATACAGGTAAATTTCGAGGATGAAATTTCTTTTAGTAGGGAAGAATTGTAATGGCCTCAACACCGGTCTGGCCGTGAACAGTAAATTCCGATGGTGAATAGTGCACTCGGGCCGTAAACGGACCCGAAAGTGAAAAATATTTTATTCAACCATCGGAAAGTGTTGGTCATGGTGAGTCCGGGGTTGAAATTTGAAGAGTAATCGAGGTCAAATAGGCCTCTGAAAGTCAAAAATACGAAAAAGGTAGCGAGTCAATTTCCCTGGTAGGGAATGTGACTTGATTTTGCATAAATTTTTAAAAATAGTAAATGAACTCCAAAAATTGCCATATTTTTCAGATCTTCATGAAATTTTATGTAGAATATTTTGGTATAAAAAAATGAATTTTTCGAGGAAGTCGACAGTTGTCGAATCGAACCCGTTCGGTCGAATCGGACCAGTAACGGACTCCGATTAAGCCGAAATTTTACGTACTACCTATTTTTGATATTTTAAGAATTATGAAATCAAAATTGAAGAGAATTGAAGTGAGAAAGTGAGAGAATTTTATGTGGGCCTTTAGAGAGGTGAAATTGGGCCTTAAAGAATTATATTAAGCCTTTGGACTTTTAGCCGAAAGTTTGGCCCATTTGGAGGACTATATAAAGGAGAATTGTCTACCAAGTTCCAGCAGATTCTCCCATCTTCTTCCTCCTCTTCTCTTGGCCGAAACATACTCTCCCATTTCTCTCTTTAGATTTCTTCAATTTTGCTTCATTTTATTTGATATTCAAGCATCTCACCCCTAATTCTATCCCTCTAGACTAGTATTCCAGTCCCAAACCTTTGGTTTGAAGGATTAAAACAAGAAAAATTCTAAGGGAAAGCTTAAGGTGTCTTAAGGAGGTAAGTGAAAATTATGGTTTTAAATTGATTTGTTGGCATCTCTAAGTATATTTGGGTGTCTAGAGTTCATATATGTAGTTAAATTAAGTAAATAAGATCAAAAAAGTAGAGTTTCTTTTAATGGAAATTTCGGCTCCTTTAGGGATTCAAGGAGGAGAGCCATCCAAGCAACCCAAAGGCAAGGAAAAGGAAGTATAAGCCTTCTAAAGCAAGGAAAATAGGTTAGTGACTAATAAATCTTAGTATTTTCCTTGATTTCAAGTAAATATCCTTTATGTATCTTAAGGAAAAAGGGATAAAATGATGTATAATGTGAAGTAATGGTAAATTAATGCTATTTGACCTTAAATAAGTATGTTTAAACTCTTAAATGAATGATTGAGTGAATATATGGTATAAGTTCTTTGTTGGCCGAATGGTACACTTAAGGAAACTAAGGTTTATTTGATGAATTTTGATGAAATTAAGCCTTTAAATGATGTTAGAAATGAAATAATACATATATGAATTTTTATGGAATTTATAGAAATTAAATGAATATTTTAGCAATAAATTATCAATTATGTAAGTAATGAAAGTATTGAAATAATGTGAAATAATGTGTGTTTTGTTGAGAAAATGATTGATTTTGGTGAATTATGGTGAAATAATTCACAAAGTATGTAAAATAATTGAGAAGAATAATTAATAAGTAAAACAAGAAAAAGTAAGCAAAGAAATATTAATAAAATGAAGTTTTAATTTAGATTTTAATGAAAACATGCCCTTAGAAATAGTCTGGCAGTGAAAACCTAGTTTCAGGATATAATTGGCTAGCCATAGGGACATCTGAACCGCGGTGCAAGTCATGGCGACTTGCTTTGCTATGGTAGGATCACTGATCTCCATAGCTTTGTCTGTATCTGATATCTGTTCTGTGAAAAAATGATCTGTGAGGTCATTTTTCAGTCTGTCTGGGACCCATGGGGTCCATGTTCCGAGTATCCTATCGGAGAATTTCTGTCGGTACTGTAATAGGGGCATGAAAGTGATAATAAGTTGAAAGAAGTAAAAAGAAAGATAAAAGTGAAGTTTAGGTAGAAAAAGGACCTAAATGAAAGAAAATAAAAGTGTAGGGGCAAAATGGTAATTTTGCCAAATGTGTAATTAATATGTGAAAATGAGTAAGAAAAAGTTAACAAGGGTATAATGGTAATTTGGGAATGTAACAGTGCTAAAATATAAAGTTTTTGTGATACAGGGACTAAAATGTAATTTTATCAAAAAGTGGTAAAATAAGGCATAAATGATAAATAAATGAAGAAATAGTATAAGAAAAATGATAATAAAAGTCTATAATGGCAAAATTGTAAATATGAGATAAAAAGGGACAATTTTGGTAATTTCGTGAAACTTTAAGGATCAAATTGAATTTGGAAAACAATTAAATAATAAATGAGAATAAAAGTAAATTATGTAAGTAATAACTGTTTTCTTTGATTTTTGAGTAAAACATGTTATGTTGAAAGTATAATTAAATAATCGCATTTTAATGGTATATGGAAGTGCTAGGATTGTTAGACACCACTGGGCATAATTTGTGCTCAGCATGTAGTTTTTGCTGCATGCAGGTAACGAGTCAAAGGAGCAGTAGTGCACAAATCCAAAGAAGGCATTGTATTGTATAGTTGCAATGTAATCTGGCATGTATAATATTTAGTTATGGCATGTATATAAGCGGACAGTTGTGTAGGAAGACATATTTTTGTAAAGACATATGGATATTTATATGTTTATGCTTGTGGTTGGTTTGGATATGATATGTGAATGTATGGATGGAGTTCGGAAGGTGGAGATGTTTATATTAGAAGTGTTGTGCCTCTGAGAGGCTGCGTTTTGTCTGATTTTTCAGGGGGATATTTAGAAATACAGCCGTTATAATGCCGAAATTTTGTTAAATGAATAATAATCCGAAATCCTTATAGGTTATTGAACAATTAAGTTGAATTTATTATATTAAATATTCTTGTAAAAAAAAAATTTTACCAGTGTGCGCGCACTGTTCCGTAAGATCGGAGTGATAAGGGTGTTACATTTTGCACTTTTAAGTTATTTTTACTATTATGTCCTTAGTACAATTTCGACAAAAATTTTTAAACTGGATATAAGGGACATGGACCCTATGGGCCTATAGCAAACAGTAGGGAATGACCCCCAAAGGATCAATTTACCTCAGATCAAATCAGAATAGACAGTCAGACATAAACTATAGGAGATCATTATGATCCTACTATAACAAAGTAAGTCGTCATGACTTGCACCACGGTATGGGTGTCCCTATGGCTAGCCAATCATATCATAAACTAGATTTAAACCATCTGACCATTACTAAAGGCAACATTCTTTACTTATTTCAGAGTCACTTTTCACGTTTCTGACATTTTCATTTTAGTACACTGTCCATTCAAATTTTTCTATTCATTTCAGTATACTGTTCATTTAGTTCTTTTATCACTTTTACACATCTGACATTTTCACTTGTTTTTGCATTTCAATACATTAGCCATTCAACTTTTCCATCACCCTTGCACATATTATGAATTATCTCATTATAATTCACCATTTTCACTTATTTTATGAATTATTTCACCATAATTCAATAATTTTTTTAAACATAATACAATTTCATTCTAAAAAATATTTACATAAATTTCATAAATTCTAAATAAATTCATGGATACTTCTTTTCACATTAATTCAGATTCATTTAGGCCATTACCCATTTCATACCCACACAGTATGCCTTAGTATATACTAAGGGTTCATTTTCTTATTTGTTATCTTTATTTTTGACCCTGTCAGCGGCTTTAATTTCAATCTTTGAAATCTACTTATTTACTTTTCGGTATATTTATATTTTCTTTTCGTCACTACTTTCTTTATTCTTTTACACAAAACTCATTACAATATTATTATATAGTTATTAATTATTTTACTTACTTAGATCCTTACTACTATTAATATTTTCACATCATTTAATTTTATTTATAATAATTTAAATTTTATTTTTTTAACATGACTTAATTTCTTTTTAGTCCCCTGCGACCCTCTTAAATTATGATTTTATCCTCCACCTGTATTTTTGTGTATGGGATTACCATTGTTCCTTTTTTTCACACTTAAACTTTTATATAAGGGGAAAATTACTGATTAGTCCTTGAACTTCATTACTTTACAATTTTATCCCTTTAGTTCACTCTTATTTGCAAAATTGTCATCGGTTCTATACTCTATATTTTTAATTTATTATACTTTTATAGAACTGCAATTTAGGCCTTAGAATAGTTGAATTACCATTTTATTATTTTTCCTCAATATTTTGCAAAATTACAATTTGCCCTTAAACTTTTAATTTCTTTCATTTAAGTCCTTTATCACTTTAGCTATATCATTTTCCATTCTTTTCATTATTTTCATTGCATCTTATGTTAAATACTATTAACATGAATTTATTATTCATTAACATTTGACATATTCCTTAATTGATTCTTAATCCCCATTCGACCTAATATAATATAATCCATTTCAATAATCTTTATAACAATTGAATTACTTAAATGACTCACTCTTATGTTCATTATTATAGATCCATACTTAATTAACATAAAAATAAAAAAATCATTAAGAATTTCCTAAGCATACCATTGCCCATAAGAGGTCTTCCACTTAAATTTATTTTCTCCTACCATTAAATCATTCAAAACACTTTTTTTAATCCTTTTAATAATTTCTATAGCAATTATTCCAATTATTCATGCATTAATCATATACATGCATACACACATAACCACAAATCACAACAAATTAATGAAAATTAGGGGATATTGTATCTACTTATCTTAGATTCACTTTTTCCATACTTTAATCTTCCTCGCCTTAGCTTTACTCCATCAATCATTATCATTTTCTTATTTAAAAATCCTAAGTGGCCAAATATGTAAATGTATAAAACCATCATTTTCTTTGCTCCAAAATTAAATCTAACATCATAAATGAGCTTTACATATCTTAATTTATCTATATAAACCTTTAAATCAAATTATAGAGCTTGATTTTTCATACCTCATTTTTGATACATAATTTAATAAATCTTGATTTTTCACTTCAATCACTCCAAATTGAGCTTAGATATGATTATCATGTGAAGCAAAAGCTTTGATTTGCTTGAGAGAGTGGAATTTGATGGAATATTTAGAGAGAGAAAATAAAGAAATTCTTAAAAAATGGAATGGCCAGTTTGGCCAAGAAGGAGAAACGGGCGAGAGAAAGAAGCTGGGTGAATTTTTTGAAAAATTACAGATTTTTTTGGCTCTTTATAAGGCTGGTTTGGGTTGGGCTTGGTTCAACCAAAGGGGTTGGGCCTAATTAAGCCCAAATTAATTTTTTAAGCCTATTAATGCACTCTAAATTATTTATCTCTCTTTACAAGCTCAAATCCACTCAAAATCAATTTCATAATTCTTAAAGTAATAAATTAAGCCTTCACAAAAATTTTAACTCAATGAAAATTCATTTTTTGCTTGGTTCACTCAAATCGATCCGATTAACCAATTTTTGGTGTTACCGTAAAATCACTTTTTCACTATCAAATAATTATAAATACTAACTAGATCCCAAATGAAACTTCTTGCAATTTTTAAAAATTATTTGTTATTTTTAAAGTCTTGATTAAACCCATAGTCAACTGGTTACTATTTAAACCGAAATTATTATTTTCTCTTACTTTCGATGTTCAAACCTTTCTAAAAATATTTTCATAATTCTTAAAATATATTCATTAGGTTTCAAAAATATTTTTGAGTCAATTAGAGACTGTTTTCAGGTATGGTTCACTTTTACCAGTCCAATAGCCCCAATTTTTTAAAGCCACCGAAAAATTAATTTTTCATTACCATATAATTCTACTCCTAAATATGAGCGTGTTCATATTTTTTAATTATTTTTTTGAGATTTGTAGTATATTTTATGGTCCAGTCAAACTAGATCAAACTAGTTATATTCCAAATTTGTGAGTGACTTAGTTTTTTAATGCCTTTTTGTGGCCCAAATGACTTCCGTTTGACTCCAAATTTGAACCATGAACTTCTGCTAAGATGCTCTTTTTAATGATCAAATAAAATATTTTTTTAACTCTAAAAAGTATTATTCATCCTGATACCACTATTCACCATAAATAAAAACTATTTTCGACTAACCCGGTATTTGGATCATCACGTCAAAAGCCTAAAATGTATAAAGGTAAGCAAAATGGAAAGGGGTCCAAAGGTAAAAAGAAAGTGCACATTTCTAGGGTGTAATATTTCAACTACCAGTAGAAGGGTCACTATGCAAAAGATTGCACTATGCCCAAATAGGTACACTATTATAACTCAAGAGTGAGTGAAATTTCTATATCAAGTTTTGTATTTTTAACTGAACTTCATCTTTTGTGGGTAGTTGGTTTAGGAGCAATGGACCATGTAACAAGAGATCGAGATGCCTTTGTCGAGTTTTGACGAGTAATTGTTAGAGCAAAGTGAATTTATGTAGACAATAATGCCAGAGTGACAGTCCTAGGAATTGGCATATGTATACTAGTCTTGTATGAAGGACGAACCATACTCCTACACAATGTGCTTTATGCTCCTGATATTCGTAGGAACTTAATTTCTATTTTAACTTTAATGAAACTTAGGTTTGTTCTGCATTTTAAGGATGATAAAGTTAACCTATTTTTGGATGACATTTTTTATGGTTCTAGTTTTATTTCATACAATTTTATAATTATGAATGTTGATCCTAATTATTCTAATAAAGCTAGTTTTTCTTTAATCTCTTATTCTTCAAATACGTATGAGGATAATGTGAAATTATGGCATGCTAAATTGAACCATATTGGGCAGGATTGAATGCATCAATTAGCTAAAAAGTAGGTTTGTTAAGTGATTTAAATGAGAATGAATTGCCTACATGTAAGCATTGCTTGCAAAGAAAACCAGTTAGAAAACCGTTCGAAAAAAGCACTCGACCCACAATTCCTTTGTAATTAATTCATTCAAATGTCTGTGGTCCAATGAATGTTAGGGCAAGACATGGGGCTTATTATTTCATCACTATAATAGATGAATATACTAGGTATGGTCATGTCTATTTGATTTCTCACATGTCTGAAGCATTGAGTTGCTTTAAAACTTTTATGAATCTTGTTGAGAATCAATTGGACAAGAAAATTAAAGTTTTAAGAACCGACCATGGTCGAGAATATACTTTTGATGAATTTAAAGCTTTATGTGATAAAAAAGAGATAGAACATCAATTGTTCATTCTTCGAACTCCACAACAAAATAGTGTTACTAAAATTCAAAATAGAACCCTTTTAGACATGGTACGTTCTATAATGGCTTAAGCAAATTTTTTCATCTCCTATTGGGGAGATGCTTTGTTGTTTTCACTCTTTATGAGTTATGAACTGGTTGGCAACCTGACCTGAGTCATTTACATCCTTAGGGTTATGCTACTTATGTCCATGATATCTCAAATAAATTTGATAAATTAGGACCAAGAGGTAAAAAGAGTATCTTTTTGTGATATTTTGATGTATCAAAAGGATACGTGTTCATAAGTGAGCAAGCAAATAGCTAGTAGCAGAATTTGTATCACGAGACTTCATATTTTTGAAAACTGAGTTTTCAAAGTTGGGCAAAGTAAGTCAAGACTTTACTTTTTATGAAACTCAAGAAGATGAACTATCCATATGTCTCCATCCGAGTGGGAGGGAACTTGATGAAGAAGGTCAGACTCTCTTTCCAATGATCCGGATGTTCGGGATTCATCTTTCAGTGGAAGGATGAGCATGCCTAACTCCAGTGAGAGTATGAATATTTAGGATCTTTATTCGAGTGAAAACGTAGAGCTTAATCCCAGTGAAAATATTTTGAATTATGATCAATATATGAGACATAATTATCAAGATTTGGAACCGTAAAAATCTAAAAGAAAAAGTGTTATGCATTGATAATTTAAGATCGAAGGTGCGAACGAGGACTTTTTAATTACACCACAAGATAATGATGAGCCCAAAAATATAAAAGAAGCTCTCTCATGCCCAGTTAAAAATAAGTGGATTAAGGCAATGGAAGAAAAAATAGCTTTTATGAGATCGAACCATGTTTGAAAACTAGTTGATCTACCCAAAGGATACAAACCAATTGAAAATAAGTGAATTCTCAAAATAAAACGAAAAGCTGATGGCAGTATCGAAAGATACAAGGCTCTACTATTTTTTGAGATAATGGTATTTAAGATTTTATGAAGCAGTCATGTCGAATGAGTTCAACATGATTGATAAAGATCATTGTGTTTATTCCAAAAGCTCAAAAAATAAGTTTGTCATTTTAACATTGTATGTAGATGACATACTTATAGCAGGAAATGACAAAGAATATGTAAATCTTATCAAAGATTAGTTGTTATTCAACTTTGAGATAAAAGATATGGGTCAAACAAATTATATCCTTAGAGTTAAGATTTCAAGAAATCACTCGAGAAGATTATTGTCACTATCTCAAGAGATATACATTAACAAAGTTTTTAAATGATTTAATATGCAAAACTGTAAACCCACAGACAATCCCATTACTAAGAATCGATCTCTTAGCAAAAGTATGTATCCTAAGATAAAAGAGCAAATAGAACGTATGAAAAATATTCTATATGCCAATGCCGTGGAAAGTCTGATGCATGCAATATTGTGTACCAAACCTGATATATGCTATGCTATAGGCATGGTGAGCAGATATCAATCTAACCCAAGCAAAGCATATTGGAAGGTGATAAAAAGGATACTTAGATACCTCAAAGGTACCACATATTATTTTCTCTGTTTTCAAGAAAATGATATGCATTTGAGAGGATATACAGATGCTGATTGGGGAGGAGATATAGATGAGAAGAAATCCACATCAGGTTATATTTTTTTGCTAGGCAAGGGTGCCATTTCATGGAGTAGCAAGAAACAGACCTGTGTAGCCCTTTCGACAATAGAAGCAGAATTTGTCACTTTCTCAGCTGCAGTATAAGAGGTAGTTTGGTTAAAACGGTTTATGGACCATTTGAATGCAACTACCTCAGAGGAACTTGTGATGGTCTATAGTGGCAGTCAGTCGTCAATAACTTACATTAAAGATCCAAAATTTTATAGTAGGACAAAGCATATCGACATTAAGTATCAATACACTAAAGACATTATTGCACGAGGAGAACTAAACTTTCAATATATTTCTATGCATGATATGATAGCAGACCTTTTTAACTAGACATGTATCAAAAGATATGTTTGAGAGACATGTTAGGTCTCAGGGTTTGTATAAGATTTAATTTATACTATAATATGTTAACATTATTATTTATGAATAATAATAATAATTGAGTTCATTATTGGCAATACATAAGTGTGAATGTTTATATGTGAATATTTACTATTATAAGATAAAACATATCGGAGAGAGAAGTAACCCACTCACATGGGTGTTTACATTAATTTTGTTAATAAGTTAACAAAGTCTAATATAATGCGATTTTTGAAGACAAAGTGAATTTTGAGAACCTGTTCAAAATAAAAGTGCCATCTTATACAAATTATAAGATAAATCTTGTTAATGTATAAGATAAAGACAACATGGGATTGTGTGCTTTGGATTAAGATTCAAAATAGGATTAAGAATGATCTGGTGATATGTTAAACGTAACTATCATATTCTGTCCAAAAAGCCAAAAGTAGTCCTTAAGGAAGTGGATTAAAGTTGGATGTTTTGGTATATTGCAACCTTATGCTTCTATATGATATTAAATAATAATAAGATACGCGCTCCTTTAAGGGAAAGGAGAGAACACCATAGCACATGCATCATACCATGTGTGATTAAGTTGACTAAGTGAAGGGAATTTTATGTGAATGATTTAAAATTTTTTCTAGTGTGAGATCCTATTTTTTTGACCCTCAGAACCTTTAACTTATACCAGAAGTATAGTTCTGTAACGCTCCAAATCTGAGTGGACCAAAAATATTTTATAATTTATGAATAATATTTTGATTTTGATGAGTAGGGATACAATTTTATCAAGAATTTAGGATGACTAAGCAATTATTGTTTTAAGACCTTTAAATTTGTGGTTTTAAATTAAAATATATCTTTATAATAAATCATAAATTAACATAAATTAAATATATGAGAAATAATAATAATAATAATAATAATAATAATATAAAAAAATAATATCTCATGAGTCCCTAGAATTTCGGGACAAAGGAGTATGTGGCCACACAATATTTATCAAGGAAAGGAACAAAAAAAAAAGAAGAAGAAACAGGGGGAGTGGAGACCGACGGAGGAGGAAGCTTAGTGATGGCCGGACCATCACCGCTGATGCCGCCCAGCTTGCTTTGCTGCCATTTACTTTTTCTCCGGTGAGTCCAATGGTACCTTTCATGGGTCGTCATCCACCGAAAGCAGGCAGATCGGCGACCAAGGCATCCGCAACTTTCAGTGTCAATCTAAGCAATGAATGGGATTTGTTAGGTACATGACCACCAAAAATGGGAAGTCGGGGTTCTAACCTCCACGGCGGCAGTGCTAGTGCATCTTTGACGAGCCTCCGGCGAAACTCCGATCATTAGTCTAGCAAGTATGTTAATGGAGAAAAATTGAAGGAAAAATCACAGAAATTGGTACGCGACTACCAAAATTATCTCTGTCAATTTCTTGAATAAATTGAAGAATTTTATCGTGGCTGGTTTTATTTTTGTAATCAAATGGGTGTTATTTTGTGATTTATTTGGTAAAATATGTTTGCTGGTTGTGCCTTGCCAATTTAAGATTTATTTTTAAATTTTAATGCCTTTGTTGATGGCTAACATCTAGTACGAAAAAGGAATTTCATTGGCATAAACTGTAGTTTTTTTTGGTTGCTGTACTGAGCCCATATCGTATGAAGTGAATTCTACCATAAGAATATAGCTGTGTAGTTAATCTTGAATAATGTTTTAGTTAGTTAAAGTATATAAATAAAATCAAGGTTTCAAATAATTCTATCTTAGTTTTGCAATGGAACAGATTACTTAGTTTTTGGTCAACTAGAAAGTGCATTTAAATATACCTTTAAGGGAAGAAATCACTTGCTGAAAATTTTATCAATTTTAAAGGTTGATGGCCTAGCGATTTTATTAGTTGTAGAATGGAAAATTAGGTGCTACACAATTAACATTGATATATTCCAATAAATTTATTATTTATTTATTTTCTAATTATAAAGATTTTATATTTATATTAGCATTAAAAAGCAAAAAAGAGTTTCTAAGTACATTGGTAGTGAGATGACAATTGTCAATTTAGGGGTTATGAATTTATTTGTATAATTAATTAGCCAATTAATTTGCTAAATTAAGATTGCTTTAAGTTGGGTAATGGATTAAAGAGTAAAATTTAGGAAATGCTGGAGTAATCAATTAACTAATAATATAAGAACTATTGTAAATTCAAGAAAGTAATTAAAATTGTCAATTGAATAGAAACCATAGAGTAATTAAGTGCTTATTATTCTCTGGATAATATGGAAAATGACGGAATGCAATATTTATGTGCCTATAGTTGTATAATAAATGTTATAACACGCGTCTAAGTATGGGAACATACTAAAATTTGATGTAGCGCTTGTTTGCCATTAGCAAGGATGAGTTGCTGTCGGTCGTTATTTAGGTACTGTGTACTGTTATCGTAAAGTTAATCATTTGGATTGAATATTCATATTTTTGTTTAAACTGTGGATTTGGTGTGTGTGTATATATATATATATTGGTGCATTATATTGCTAAGGTATATGATTATTAATTTTGTCCAATAGTGCATACCGTGAATGATATGTAGTTTGGAATTAATTGGAGATTTCGTGATTTAAGGAATTTAATGATGACGACGCATATGAGATTAATGAAAAAGACAAATTATTTATGTAATTTATGTGAATAAATGTAAGTTACTATGTTACTTGTTGATCAACAAATTGGGTTTGTGAGTAAGTATAATGTTATATATATATATATATATATATATATATATATATATATATATATATATATATATATATATATATATATTTGGATTGAATTTGCTTACTTTATTTTAGTTACTGAATTAGCATATATATATATATATATATATATATATATATATATATATATATATATATATTAGCGTATCATACTACTAAGGTATATGATTACTTATTTTGTATAATAGTATATACTGTGAATATAATATGTAAATTGGAATTAATTGAAGATTATGTGGTTTAAGATATTTAATGATGTTATTTAACGGATTTAAATTGTTTAATTTAGTTAGAAGAATGTGTTTCTTTTCGTTGCATTATTGATCATCACTTCATATTGTCTCTTTTAGAAGTTATGACTATAATAAGATAACCTATTGCTATAAAGTTTTTATGAAAATGAACATGGGTAATTACAACAAAAAATAAATAGGAATAAATGGATTTAACTTCGGTGAGCCTGCGGAATACAAAGTGTAATTAATTAAACCTCTTTTAGTAAATTAGTTTGTGTTAATTACTTAGTTTGATTTATGAAGTTTAATAGACTTAAATTGAGTTATGGACTGGATGGCTCTGAGAGCTCGGTCCATAAGTATCGTGTTCTGATGTGTATTACCGAATTGAATGGCTCCGAGAGCTCTTTCGGTGTATGTGATTAAATTGAGTTATAGACTGGATGGCTCCGAGAGCTTGGTCCATAAGTATCGTGTTCTAATGTGTATTACCGGATTGAATGGCTCCGAGAGCTCTTCCGGTGTATGAAATTAAATTGAGTTATGGACTGGATGGCTTCGAGAGCTCGGTCCATAAGTATCGCGTTTTAATGAGTATTACCGAATTGAATGGCTCTGAGAGCTCTTACAGTATATGTGATTAAATTGAGTTGTGGACTGGATGGCTCTGAGAGCTCGGTCCATAAGTGTATATCAATAAATATGGATTTAATGACTACTTCGGATTGGATGGCTCCGAGAGCTCTTCTGGTAGACGTAACTAATTTGAGTTGTGGGATGGAATGGCTCCGAGAGCTCAGCCCACAAATGTATATGAATAAGTATGTATTAATGATGGGCCGTATGGTTCCGAGAACTCGATCTCGTACTTAAATTTCGTTTATCGAATTTGATGCAAATCCCACTTGGTATATTAGAGGCAAATATTGAAATTAAATAATGAAATAAAAGTTAATACAAGTATTTTATAAATATTTAAAACACATTTTATAGAATTTGTATTGTGATTAATTTGAATTATGATTAATTACAATTAATTATGATTGGGATTGATTAGTATTTTATCTATATATATTCGTGTCGTGATTAATTGTATGTTACACAATCTAAAGTAATATAGTTATGTATCTGTAAGAGTTCAAGATGTGATACACGCCCAACCTGTAACACCCGATAGCCGAACATTGGTCCGAATACCGGTGTCACTCTACATTACGGTGGTCCATAAATTATTATTAAATTATCCATCGATAGCATTCAATATTTAACCATTAAGTCGTGGGTTCCACATTTTAAAATATCTTATTAATTAATCTATAAAAATTCGGGCAGCATAACGACTGAAATTCAAATTCTGCCTTTCTGCAATAGTCACATAACACTCCCAAAAGGTTCACAATATCCAACCCAACCTCCACAATCTAAATATATACTCCACAAGATCAGCCAAATACAGAACAACAGTCATTCTCAATAATTTTACATATAACCATATATACATACAGTACATAACATATATATAAGTCCAAAACTATACACAGTCTAAAAACTAGCCATGTTGTCCTACAAGGCAACATCTATATGTACAATCTCTACAAAACCACAAAAATGTTGGATCCTTCTCACACTGATTTCCTTCCAGCAAGAACTCAGTCTCTGTCTCCTGCGTGTAGTACAAAACCACACGCTAAGTACAAAAGTACTTAGTGGTGAACATAAACTTAAAACCCCAGAATTTCACTACAGTTCATTCACATATTATTCATAGTTGTATTTCATTATAATACAAACATTTTTCGATTATTTCTAAATTTCACTTTTATTGACAGAATTACTATTTTACCCTTGCTTGAGAAATTCGTTCTCAATTATAGTTTTTCAAATTTTATTCTCAAATTCTATCACTTTAACTTGAATTTTTCACTATAGGGATAAATTTTCACTTTAGTCCCTAAAGTTTCAAATATGCACTTTTATCCTACTTTCTTTGTTTATCAGTTCTTTTAGACTTTTACCCTTATTTTTCAGTATGCTTTTGTCCCAACAATAGTTTATTCTCGCTTTTCAAGTTTTATATTTTTACCCATACAGTATCTTTAGTCAATATAGTATTTTAATACTATTGCTCATACAGTATCTTTTTATACTTTAGTCAATACAGTATTTTAATTCTACAGTATTTTAATTCTCTTGCTCATACAGTATCTTTTTATGCTTTAGTCAATACAGTATTTTAATTTTCTTGCCCCTAGTATAGCATGAAAATATATCACTAATTAGGATGAGCGGAACTACGGACCCTATAGGTCCCAGTACTCCGGTAGTATCAATTACACACATATCATTATTTTTTTCCTTTCTTTCTTTTTCATTTTCCCTAAACACTCCAATACAGACATGAAACCATATCAAGGTTACCACTATGCAAGTAGCCATGACTTGCTACCGCGGTTATAAAAATGTTCCTATAGCTAGCCATGTACATCCTAATTTCTGATTTCATACATAATACTAAGGGCAAAATACAATTACAATTTAATACAATTTACAATAATGCATCATTACCGATTCATGGTAATAGTTAGTCTACATTATTAAAAACAGTCTCAGTATTTCGAATATACCAGTTTTTCAATTAAAATAATACAATTCAATTACCATTATTTTATTTATTTATTTTATTTATTACTTTCTTTTTCAATACATGCTCCTTACATGTCATATAAATTAATTATATTCTATTTTACATTTATTCCAATTTATATCTCAAAATTTCACAAATTTTCTTAAGGTCCCTATTCGGTTACCTTATTTCAATTTCCTTATAAATTATATTTTCTACTCAAATTAATCACACTAAACATAAAATCATCTATTTTTCATTTATTTCAATTTAATCCGAAAAATTTCATTTTAGTCCCTAATTTTTTTTTGTAACCGAAATTTTTTCTAAAATTTAACTTGTCTAAATTTTAATTAAATACCATAATTTCACTAATTAATCTTCTAATTGCACAATTTTAAGTCCAATTTCATAATTAATTCGTAATTAATAATTAACTTAAATTTTTTTTAATTATATATACAACATATATATTGTGAAATTAAAGAGTTTAAAATTATTCACTTACAAAATCACTCAACAATCTTGTCTTTCCCCTTATTTTTGGTTGGTTCCTTACCTCTCCTTGCTCTTCAATTGGCAGCAATTTCATGGCCAAAATCACCATAGATTAAGTCAAATTTTTGCTCAAATAATACTCACAATACTATAATTAACACTTAATTACTCTAATTATCAAATAAAAATAAAATTTTCCCAACTCACCAATTTAACCACTTGAAGAATTAGACTTTATTCACCTTCTTTCACCACTCAAAGCAACCAAAGGTGAAGGGAAGCAAAATTAGACAATTTAATTTTAGATGAGGGTTGAGAAATTTGTGAATTTGGCTTAGAAAACAAAGAACAAATGAAGAAGGAGAAGAAGAAGAAGAAGCCACGGCAAAGGGAAAAGAAATGGTGTTTTGGTCGGCCAAAAAGCAAGAGATAAATATCTCTTAATATCCATTAATTAAACACCTACTTTAGGACAAAATAAATTAAGTCCTAAGTAGGTCTAATGCTATAAGTCACTATTTAATTGGTCAATACACTTTTAGTTGTCAATTTTTTATAAAAATTATACCAAAAATTTCTAAAAATATTAATTAGGCCATGCTTAAAATTTCGGGTCAATCCGAGGTCGTTTCGATATCAAACTAGCCCCGAATGTAAATTTTAATCAGTCTGAAAGCTGAATTTTCAAAGTTTTCAAAAAATTTATTTTATCATTCCAAAAATTTATATACATAATTTCTAGTCAATTGGTGCAATCAGAATAATTTTATGAAGTCCAGGGAATATTTTTAAGCCAGTCAAAGTTCACAGTCAACTATATCGATCCAGTTAATTATTTTATTTTTCCCTTTTTGAAGACCTATTTGACCTCAATTTTAGCCCAAATTATAACATCAAATTCGTTATGAATAATACTTTCCAATGGTGAAGAAAAAAATTATGGGCCTGGTGGGCCCCGAGTGGCACTATTCACCTCGAAAAGTACTATTCACGTGATCGAAATTCTTGGGGTGTTACACAACCCGGATCAATTATTTAAAGTGTTGTATTGAACTTTGTAAATGAAGAACTACGTAATTCTGATTCCTCAAGTGGGATACGTAGGAAGCTTGAGAATCTATATCTCAAGTCTGAACCAATTTATATTCATACGATTATGCATGTTTCACTTTGTTTACCGAATTCTGATAATATATATATATATATATATATATATATATATATATATATATATATATATATATATATATATATATTTGTGTATATGAGGAAATGCTCATGATTATGGTGGATTAAGTTGTTATTTTGAAGTTTATGTTGTAAGTTGTGATTAATTAATCGAGATTGTGAAGTAATTATATGATTTTAGAAATGCTTATATTTTCTTTTCCACAGGAAGTTGCTAATAATAAGGGGAGATTTTGCCGAAATAATTTTTTATATGGAATAGAAAGTATATTAAATTAACTAGGTTTTTAAATTAGCCAAACCCGTGGATGACATCCGGTACCCGAGTCCTTTAACTGGCCAGGTATAGGGTATTACATTTAATGGTATCAGAGCCCGGTTTAGGCATTTTTGAGCATAGTATAATAGAGTTTAATTAAGATGGAGGTTGTGCACTCTTATTACCTGTCAGTGATTCTTGATATTTGGGGCTGTGATTTAAATATTTCAACGTGGGGATGGGTAATATGCATTACCATTACTGAAGATGTGCATTTACATGACATTACATGCATAGCATCATCATTATTCTATCATTCATGATAGCATAAAGTTTTGTGCACATGCCCCAATTGAAAAGAACCTAACGGGTTACCAAATGAGTGCATTAACGTGAGAAAGGATGTGATGTATTTATAGAAGGGTTGAAGGATAAGGTGGATTAGAACTAGTTAGGATGAATAGATATTAAGGAAAGTAAGTGGGGAAATGCAAGGGTACATGCCAAAATAAGCATAAAAAGGAATGTGATTTGTTAGTAAAACCTCTCTATTTCAATAATGGATTTGATGTTGATATGATATTATGTCGATGATCATGACTAGTAAGCTATAGGACAATATGTATGTAAGTACTGCTAAGATTTATTAGAATTTATCTCCAAACTATTAGATGATTACCTAAGTACAGAAAGAGGAGTTTTTAAGAATACAAGTTATGAAAAGAGAGGTAGTTGTCTGGAGATAATGGAATGGATGATATGTTATGTCTCCCAAATTTATTAACTAAGTTTAGGCCCCTCACTGACTCAAAGATTGTAACTCATAGAACACTCTTAAGAATTGCTCTATACGAGCCCTGCCTAAAAAAATAAAAATAATAAAAATAATAAAAAATAATAAAATATAGTGTTGATTGAAATATCAGAAGTAAATAGGGTTATTTGGGGATGCCGATGGAAGCAACCAATCAGACAAGAAATTTGATTGATGTTGTAGATGCACAACAACTACACTGATAAATTAGAGTAACTAATAACTCTTTTAGCGAATTTGATCTCGTTATTGTTGGGAGTTGTGCAATAATCTATCAGGTAGCAATAGACATTATCCTGATTGTCTAAAAGGATATACTTGTGCTCATTCTTTCAGATCATATAATTTCGAAGACGAAATTTTCTTTAGAAGAGAAGAATTGTAACGCCCCAAATCCGAGTGGACCAAAAATATTTTATAATTCATGAATAATATTTTGATTTTGGTGAGTAGGAGTAAAATTTTATCGAGAATTTAGGATGACTAAGCAATTATTGTTTTAAGACCTTTAAATTTGTGGTTTTAAATTAAAATATATCTTTATAATAAATCATAAATTAACATGAATTAAATATATGAGAAATAATAATAATAATAATAATAATAATAATAATAATATAAAAAAATAATATCTCATGAGTCCCTAGAATTTCGGGATAAATGAGTATGTGGCCACACAATAATTATCAAGGAAAGGAACAAAAAAAGAGAAGAAGAAACAGGGGGAGTGGAGACCGCGAAGGACGAAGCGTGGTGATGGCTGGACCATCACCGGTGATGCTGCCCAGCCTGCTTTGCCGCCATTTGCTTTTTCTCTGGTGAGTCCAATGGTACCTTCCACGAGTCATCATTCACTGGAAGTAGGCAGATCGGCGACCAAGGCATCCACAACTTCCAGTGTCGATTTACGTCGTGAATGGGATTTGTTAGGCACGTGACCACCAAAAATGGGAAGCTGGGGTTCTAACCTCCACGGCGGCAAATCCTGGTGCATCTCTGGCGAGCCTCCAGCGAAACTCTGGTCATCGGTCTAGCAAGTATGTTTATGGAGAAAAATTGAAGGAAAAATCACCGAAACCGGTACGCGACTACCAAAATTATCTCTGTTAATTTCTGGAATAAATTTAAGAATTTTATCGTGGCTGGTTTTATTTTTATAATCAAATGGGTGTTACTGTGTGATTTATTTGGTAAAATATGTTTGCTGGTTGTGCCTTGCCAATTTAAGATTTATTTTTAAATTTTAATGCCTTTGTTGATGGCTAACATCTAGTACTAAAAAGGAATTTCATTGGCATAAACTGTAGTTTTTTTTTTGGTTGCTGTACTGAGCCCATATCGTATGAAGTGAATTCTACCATAAGAATATAGCTGTGTAGTTATTCTTGAATAATGTTTTAGTTAGTTAAAGTATATAAATAAAATCAAGGTTTCAAATAATTCTATCTTAGTTTTGCAATGGAACAGATTACTTAGTTTTTGGTCTACTAGAAAGTGCATTTAAATATACCTTTAAGGGAAGAAATCACTTGCTGAAAAATTTATCAATTTTAAAGGTTGATGGCCTGGCGATTTTATTAGTTGTAGAATGGAAAATTAGGTGCTACACAATTAACATTGATATATTCCAATAAATTTATTATTTATTTATTTTCTAATTATCAAGATTTTATATGTATATTAGCATTAAAAAGAAAAAAAAGAGTTTCTAAGTACATTGGTAGTGAGATGACAATTGTCAATTTAGGGGTTATGAATTTATTTGTATAATTAATTAGCCAATTAATTTGCTGAATTAAGATTGCTTTAAGTTGGGTAATGGATTAAAGAGTAAAATTTAGGAAATGCTGGAGTAATTAATTAACTAATAATATAAGAACTATTGTAAATTCAAGAAAGTAATTAAAATTGTCAATTGAATAGAAACCATAGAGTAATTAAGTGCTTATTATTCTCTGGATAATATGGAAAATGACGGAATGCAATATTTATGCACCCTATAGTTGTATAATAAATGTTATAACACGCGTCTAAGTATGGGAACATACTAAAATTTGATGTAGCGCTTGTTTGCCATTAGCAAGGATGAGTTGCTGTCGGTAGTTATTTAGGTACTGTGTACTGTTATCGTAAAGTTAATCATTTGGATTGAATATTCATAGTTTTATTTAAACTGTGGATTTGGTATATATATATATATATATATATATATATATATATATATATATATATATATTGGTGCATTATATTGCTAAGGTATATGATTATTAATTTTGTCCAATAGTGCATACCGTGAATGATATGTAGTTTGGAATTAATTGGAGATTTTGTGGTTTAAGGAATTTAATGATGACGACACATATGAGATTAATGAAAAAGACAAATTATTTATGTAATTTATGTGAATAAATGTAAGTTACTATGTTACTTGTTGATCAACAAATTGGGTTTGTGAGTAAGTATAATGTTATATATATGTGTGTGGATTGAATTTGCTTAGTTTATTTTAGTCACTGAATTAGCATATATATATATATATATATATATATATATATATATATATATATATATATTAGCATATCATACTACTAAGGTATATGATTACTTATTTTGTCTAATAGTGTATACTGTGAATATAATATGTGAATTGGAATTAATCGAAGATTATGTGATTTAAGATATTTAATGATGTCATTTAATGGATTTAAATTGTTTAATTTAGTTAGAAGAATGTGTTTCTTTTCGTTGCATTATTGATCATCACTTCGTATTGTCTCTTTTAGAAGTTATGACTATAATAAGATAATCTATTGCTATAAAGTGTTTATGAAAATGAACATGGGTAACTACAACAAAAAATAAATAGGAATAAATGGATTTAACTTTCGTGAGCATGTAGAATACAAAGTGTAATTAATTAAACATCTTTTAGTAAACCAATTTGTGTTAATTACTTAGTTTGATTTATGAAGTTTAATAGACTTAAATTGAGTTATGGACTGGATGGCTCCGAGAGCTCTTGCGGTGTATCTGATTAAATTGAGTTATAGACTGGATGGCTCCGAGAGCTCGGTCCATAAGTATCGTGTTCTGATGTGTATTACCGAATTGAATGGCTCCGAGAGCTCTTTTGGTGTATGTGATTAAATTGAGTTATGGACTAGATGGCTCCGAGAGCTCGGTCCATAAGTATTGTGTTCTGATGAGTATTACCGGATTGAATGGCTTTGAGACTCTTTCGATGTATGTGATTAAATTGAGTTGTGGGCTGTATGGCTCCAAGAGTTCGGTCCATAAATGTATATCAATAAATATGAATTTAATGAATACTGCCGGATTGGATGGCTCAAAGAGCTCTTCTGGTAGACGTAACTAATTTGAGTTGTGGGATGGGATGGCTCCAAGAGCTCGGCCCACAAATGTATATGAATAAGTATGTATTAATGGTGGGCCGTATGGTTCCGAGAACTCGATCCCGTACTTAAATTCCGTTTATCCAATTCAATGCAAATCCCACTTGGTATATTAGAGGCAAATATTAGAATTAAATAATGATATAAAAGTTAATACAAGTATTTTATAAATATTTAAAACACATTTTATAGAATTTGTACTGTGATTAATTTGAATTATGATTAATCACAATTAATTATGATTGAGATTGATTAGTATTTTATCTATATATATTTGTATCGTGATTAATTGTACGTTACACAATCTGAAGTAATATAGTTATGTATCTGTAAGAGTTCAAGATGTGATACACGCCTAAGCCGGATCAATTATTTAAAGTGTTGTATTGAACTTTGGAAATGAAGAACTACGTGGTTCTGATTTCCCAAGTGGGATACGTAGGAAGCTTGAGAATCTTTATCTCAAGTCCAAACCAATTTATATTCATACGATGATGCATGTTTCACTTTGTTTATTGAATTCTGATGATATATATATATATATATATATATATATATATATATATATATATTTGTGTATATGAGGAAATGCTCATGATTATGGTGGATTAAGTTGTTATTTTGAAGCTGATGTTGTAAATTATGATTAATTAATCGAGATTGTGAAGTAGTTATATGATTTTAGAAATGCTTATATTTTCTTTTTCACAGGAAGTTGCTAATGATAAGGGGGGATTTTGCCGAAATAAATTTTTATATGGAACAGAAAGTATATTAAATTAACAAGGTTTTTAAATTAGCCAAACTCGTGGGTGACATCTGGTACCCAAGTCTTTTAACTGGCCGGATATAGGGTGTTACAAGTTCAGTGTGGCTAACTTAGTTAGTCTGCAAAGGTTCACAGAAAAATTTTGGCCCGATGGATCTAACTAAAAAGACAAGTTGGACTATGATGGATGGCATAGAGCAAATGAAAAATATGTTTTTCGATCACATTCGATGGTTTCGTGGTCCACCGGTTAACCTACTGTAGTTTTTATAAGTAAAGAAACAATAATGAACACAAAAATTATTTTTGTGAGGTCATTAGATAAAACAACGAATGTGAGAAAATTATTTAGGCTTTGGCATACTATTATGAGAAGATCCAATTTATCGAGACGCTATATATTCCTAACAGGTGTATAGCACTAGTGTTATCAACGTATGCTGGTCACAAGAACTATTTGCCTATATGATAAGAGAGAATGACATAATATCGTTTTGCCATGTGCAAGTAGGAGATGAACGAGTTTGGGATATGTCCATAACTCATGAGATAAGAAATTAACCTCGATATAAATGTGATAATATTAGAACATGACATAATACATATAGAATTAGTTTTATATTGGGTTTTTTCTTAATTAGAGAATCTGTCATTTATATGTTTATTAATATGGATAATTATCTTATTTAAATTAGGTAACTGACATATTAATGATAGATATTATTTTCTATAATTAATTTGTGTAGCTGCCAATTTAATTTCGACTAATAAAGGAAAATTAAGTTACCTTAATTAGAGTCGTATAAATAAGGCCAAGAATTTTGTTATTGAGTGAATAAAAAAAATCTCCATACTGAAACTTTATTAAATTGCTTTCGTAGATTTTCTTTCTTTTCGTTGAAATTTTTAGTTCGTGAAATTCAAGTTTTCATTTCGAGGAATAACGTGACGTGAGTGAGAACAATACCGGTGATGCAAAAAGTAGACAATCTCGATAATTGTAATTCTGTGCTATGAAAAATATTTATACTTAGTTCTCATGATATTTATGGCTATATATTTCTTTCAGCTTGAATCCACAAAATCAACACTAAGTTTCTCAAATACAAAATTTTTCTTATTATCCCATCTCATGCTCATATTTGGCACGAAATTAGGCGATAAGCGATAATTACTCTGATTAAAAAAAATAATAATAAATTAAAGAAAATTAGAAAAAGGAAATTGGAGTGTCAAAACGTTGTCGTTCTATCCAAAAGTTCTAAATACTCGACGCTCGTGACTAGCACTACCTTTAATTCTCTGCTCTCCGGCTAATCGCTTACACCTCACGCGCCTATATTAGGGGTCCGTTTCGTAAATTTCCGTACGAAATCTGTTGTGAATTTCTTAAACCTCTCGTGCAAGAAGCCGAAAAACAACCTCATTTTCTAAGCGATAACAGAGTTTTCTTATTGATTCCCAATACGAGTCATGCTTTGACTCGCCGGTTCAACTCGGTCATGGCTATTCGTTTTAGATTCAGGAGCTCTGTCAATTTCGACTCTGTGGACATTGAAGGTCGGCCTTCAATTTCAATTCGCGATCTCAAATCAAAAATCCTTCATAACAAGAATCTCAATTTTTGCCAAGATTTTGATCTCGTTCTCTGCGATGCCGCTACTGGTCAAGGTCTGCTTCCTCTTGCCTTTTTCTTTGTGTTGTAGAGTCGGGTTTGTATTCATTATGCTGTTTACGAATATATAATTTTTGAATTTTGAGTCGTGGCGTTGGGTTTGCTGGCGTCAGTTCTGAATCTTAATTGATTAGTCATGCATATTTAGATGAGACTGAAATCGAATTTGATTTAATTGGAAACCGAAGCGGAACAGGATCATCAAGCTGTGTTTAGTACAGTGTTTTTTTATTGTCTGATTTATTTTTGTTCCTGAAGATAATTAGTTATCAAACTGTTCTTCAATGTGATATTTATTTATAGTTAATTTATTGGTATAGAGCGTAGGCATTAATACCTTGTTATTTGGCTTTAATTATGGTTTTGGATTCTATGCAGAGTATTCTGATGAAAATTTTCAACTCCCAAGTGGTTCGAGTGTGATTATCAAGAGGGTTCCTGCAGGAGCAGTGCCTTCAAACATGTAATTTAATTGATGTTATTATATTTGAGTTTAGTACATTACTAGGACATTGCTGGCTCATGGTAACATTTACTTTCTGTACTCTTCTATGATTTTTCTATCTTCCAGGCCCCGGGGTGTTCCCATTGGGGATATTGGTGTTAAAGACACAGATGTGGTTAAGACCTCTTCTCCAGTGGTATGTATCTGGTTTTATTTATCATTTAATCAATTGTTCAAAGCTTTTAATTGTTTTCTGAACATAATTATGAAGCTTTGTTGATAACCTTAATCAATAAGAAAGGTCTGATCTCTCTCTAATCAGCAAGCAGGAAAGGAGTTTATTAAGGGTATGAATGATGTGTGTAATGCAAATACTGGAGGAAAATAAGAGATGAGAGTTTGCAATTGCTGACAAATCATGGACTGGAGATTTAGAATAGCTTAAATAAAATAAAAACCATATTATATATATGGGGCTTTCCAATTGTGATTGTTTGCTTGTGTTTATAGTGAGGGAAAAGATGATTTTGTGATGGATGGAGATCATTGGCTTTTTTTATAGTAGAGTTGCTCGTGTTGTCCTTCTTTTAGCTAGTTTGGTTTATTTGTTCGAGTAATTCCTAATACAAATTTCAGTGAGGGCCTTAAGTGTGGAAAGTCTGAACTCACTTCAGCTCATATAACTTCTACCTTTTGCTGCATTTCTGGTTCTGTTCTTTTTGTTTCTGTGTTCTTATTTGTTTACATGTCCTATTTTCTGGCATTTTTTGGTATAAATGTTTTTGTTTGCAAATGTGTTCGGTTTTAATTTTTCTTTTGTTACAGAATGCAGACATCGAAAACCTTGATGATTTTGGCGTTGACTTGTGTCCAATTCCTGAGGCAACTATATCTGATTCTGATCTGGTGGATAAGAAATTGTACTTTACCAATGATGACACCAATAAGGAAGTTCCAAGGTATTGCACTGTAATGCACCTTTGTTTCTTAATTTTGTGCGTAATTTATTTAATTCTTGTGCAGAAGCACTTGATACCATGGTGCATCATTTATTTTCCTTTTATTACAGTATTTGATGTTATAACTTTTCTTTTTTATTCTCTCTCTCTCTCTCTCTTTTGTGGTTCAGATGTTTTGAGATGCCCGAGGTAAACAATGTGAAACCTGAAGCAAGTGAACTTAGTGAAGCTATTCCAAGAGGTATATATGCTTAACTCGTGTCTTTTTACATATATGTTAGCCTGAATCCAGATTCTTACTCATGATGATGCAAACATTTTGTTCAGGACCTTTATGTACTGTTGATGATATAGATGCATTTCAGATAAAATCAAAGCCTAGTGTTTTAGAATTCATTAAACCAGATAGGTAATTATTGGTTAAGTTTTATTTAACTTTTTGTTACTGCCACTAGATGTATCGGTCCGATTTGCTAATGCTTTATTGACATTTTAGGGTGGTTGCTGCTAATCCTGTAGCCATACAAAGCATTGATTTGCCAGATGAGTTGAAATGCTCGCTTTGTGACACTTTTTTTAAGGAGGCCGTGATGATTCCTTGCTGCCAGCATAGTTTTTGTGAGAAATGTAAGTTTTTTGCTTGAGATAGATAGCTAATAGTTGCACTTATAATCACTTTATGTTTCTCAAAATATATATATGTATTTTTTTTCCTGCTTTTATTTCTCGGTGGGTTTATTTATATGAATAATAAGCAATGCTCCCGGTAAGTGCTTTCTCATATTATTTGTTTATCACTTGCAAGAAGGTTTTCACCATTCTAATGTCTGCATATCTTTTCAAGTTTTTATAGGCCTTTAGACTAGGATTGCTACCTGTTCATTCCCTGCAAATCATTAACTATAAAATCAATTCTGGATGCAGGCATTCGTCTTGTGCTTGTTGAGAAGGGAAGGTGTACCAATTGTTTATCTACTAAATGCAGAGCAGAAGATTTGCTACCAAATGTTTCTCTTAGGCAAGCAATAGAACGTTCCCTGCAATCTCAATTTCTAATTAAAAGTTCTGACAGTGCTTTTGGATATGCTCCAGGTAAGATGATTGATTATTTTTCGACCACCCTCCTGACTTCAAAATATCCTAGTTTTTGCAAGAAAGTGTTAGTAACAATTAATAATTATTTAATAATCTAAAACAGATGTGGAATCAGGAATTCAAGTGAAAGAAATGTCATGTGCTATGAGTGTTCAACAACGAGAAGCTGAGTTGCCTCATTCTCCCTGTACAACAGGGAGGGGTTCTAATCAAATTGTTATGAAACCCACTAAAGGGAAATCATCTGTTTCAGACAAGTTAAACCAAACAGATGCAGAAAAGCTTGGCTCCACACAGCATTTGAACGTGAAAAGAGGACCTCGGAACTTTGTTGCTGAATTCCAAGGGGAAAATGAGCCTATGCATGAGGAAGGTATCACTCATATAAAAGCACTCATCTTTTGGACTTTCTATCTTTGTTGTTTTCTTTCTGATCTTTTTGTTTTTTGTGTGCTTTCTCTTACTCCGCAGAAGCTGAGTCCACCATCAAGGAGAAGAGGGAACCTTGGATCAACTCTGCTGGTATAATTTTCTTCTAAATACTTTTTATGTCTCGCATATGACCTCTTTGAGGTAGTTAGCCTTTTCTATTTTTCACTGAGTAAATATCTCCTTTTACCATGTGAATTGAATAACCAAATGAATTTGTTAGGTGCTGGCAGGAGTTTTATTGAGACAGGAAGGCAGAGAAAGGTATAAAACATTGTCTGTTTTGGTTTATTCTTATGCTACTTGCTCTGCATAATAATTATTACAATAATCTAAAAATCTGAATCTTATACATCTTTTTGACATTAGGGGGACCGTGCATGTTACATGTGTGGATCACCAGATCATTTTATAAGAGACTGCCCAGCTGCATCAAGTCCGCATCCCATGCTTCAGAGAGGTAAATAAACTCTTGCTGCTAGCTGATAAGAAATTTAATTTTTTCATTCATGTGGACATGCAACTTTATAGTGAAGTTAGATATAGAAGTTTAGAAAGTGCTGATGTACACTGGTGCTTGGACATTGGTTTTGCAAGCAGTAATGTTATTAAGAAATAAGAATGATCATTTTCTTTTGTGGAGGAACTTCTCATGCTTCCACAAAAAGTTTTTCTCACAAATCACACTGGTGGGGATGCTCATGGTCAACTAACTAGTGATATTCTTTGCGGATTTCAGGAAATGCTATGTTTCCAGGAGCTATGCCAGGTTATTTACCGCCATACTGGAACGGAACTCCCTTCCTGCAAATGAGCCCCTTTGTAAATCCATATGGCAATGCCTTCAATGCCATGGTTCCGCCCACACCTTTTGCAGTTCCCTCGTATATGCCATCCATGTTCAACAGCATGGCTCCCTATGGGTATGTTTAATGTATATTGTTATTAAATTCAACTTGCTTCTGATTGTTGAAATCTATAGTTATCACCAATATTTATCCATTGCATTAAATGTATTGGATTTAACATGGAGAATCTTGCAGTGGTTTTACAAGGATGGGAGGTGTGGCATCCTCAGTAGTGCCCAGGGCAGAGTTGCGTCTAGGCTGTTCAGATTATAGGGAGCTTCAAGGTCATGAGAAGAGACGGAAGATCTCAAATGATAATTTGAAGAGGTAAATGATAAGAAATATTGAGCAACAAAGAAAATGAATTGATGGCACTTATTCAATGATTTACTGTCATTTTGTGCTCCCTTAACACCCATATACCTCTTTCCAATTACTGGGATTTTATTTCCTTTTGTTTTTTTCTTCGCCTTTTCTTGTTGGTGTTGGGGGTCAAAAGAGAAGATAGTTTGGTGATTGATTTGGGGCTAGACAAATTAATCTGTCCTGTAAACTTGTGAATGTTTCATATATATGTGTTAGATCTTCCTTTTTGGAAACATTTCCTACCAAAGCCCCTGAAATGTAAAGGTGATCTTGCTCACAGGGGACAATATATTGATGATGATGAAGATAACAGTTTTAGCAAGAGACGTTATTATACTGAAGCAGAAAAGTCACGTAATGCCAAATCAATTCAAGATAGGGATGACAATATAAGCCACTCCAAGGACAGCTTAACTGAAAGGCCACATGGGAAGCGTCATCATTATAGTCATTTTGATGGTGAACCAGAAAGATCAAGCTCGGAAGTAGAAGATATGCCAAGTAGCTCCAACTGGCATAGTGAAGAGCAGCATAAGCACCGCTCCCGAAATTCCAAGAAGCATGATAGTGGAAGGGAACGAGATGATGCTGATTATTATAGTCATAGTCACCATCGAATTACTAGAACAAATGACGTTAAAAGAAAGGGAGTTGTGTCAAATGCCAAACAGGAAAAGCATAAACATAATAGCCAATCAGAATCAGGTTTGCAACCCAGCCTATCCTGTGATCAGAAAATGCAGTGGAAAGAGAGAGATTCCTGTCACGGATCAAAACATTCTAGGCATATTTCAAGATCGAAGAATGATGAGCTGAATCGTGGAAGGTGGCAGATGGTTAGGGGATCAGATGAGGATGATGAAGAGTATCATTATTACAATAAACGAAAAAGACATCACTGAAAGTATCAATTTGAGGTAAACGTGTATAGAAAGTTGCACATCTAAGCTTAGGTGATCTATCTGGTACCCTTCACATTTCCTGTTAGGTAATTTTGTATCCGTTTATTATTAGCATGTCTTAATGTGTTTTTTATTTTCCTAGGAGGGAAGGGGTTTAGCATATCTTATTTGGGCTCATATGGGCCAGTTTTTATCTAATCTGGATTCTTCTGTTGGTTTTGTTGATACAGATTCTTGTTCAGTGGTGGGCTTTTGGAAGTAGCTTCCTGGATAGTTTTTTTCTATATTAATGATTTATTAATGTGCTTACTAATCCTCTTCATGTTTTTTTAGCTTAAGCACTGGAGAATAGCCAACAGAAGTTTAAACCTGAACAGAGATTGTTAATATAATTTTAGGTTTGGATGCCTAAACATTGTGCAGAGATTACAGAAGCTGCTGAAGGTACGTTTCTATTCCTACCCAATCCAAGCGCCACAAATAAATAACTAAAAATATAATAAATAAAAGAAAAGTTCTTCAGGGCCGGATTGGGTTTGTTTTAATGGTTAATGGTCGACGGGTTTCGTATAGTTTCTTGTTTTTAGGTTCCGTTTGCATACTTGTAAATGGAACCATCTTCTAACCCATTTCTTTTTATGCTTTCAAAACTAGCAAAGTTTCTTTTTACGCGAATATTAATTTACTGGTAGTTGCTGCTTTCACAATTGATGCTAAAAAATTAAGTAAAAGAAGGCATTCATAACAGAAAGAGTTTTCTGTAAGGTCTCGTTACTCAATAGAATGCTCGATGCGGGTATGTATATCTATTGTCTGTTCAGTTTTATGGTAAAGCTGGCTGACTTAATGAAGTTGAGAGGCCTTAAGGTTACAAAGGGAATTTGATCGTTGAAATCATGTTGCCCTTAGTACCATCTAAATCGTAACTTCACATTCAACAATTGGTAGAAAATTTTCAGGCATATAATAACAGTTTAAAACTGGCATTTAAATTTTATTTTTTAGTTTTTTCTAATAGATTCTCTCAATTTTGTTTCGTACAAATTTCATTAATTACATTTTGTTCTCCCTCAAATCTTTTTTTTTTTTCACCGGTTTAAAATCTCAGGGGAAATACCAAAAAAAAAAATAATAATAATAATAAAACTTTCTTTTTTACACTTAGCAACGTAAACTCCTTTTCTACTTTAGCAACCTTAAACTCCTTTCATTTGGTTGACATCGAAAATAAGTGGAAATTGCAAGGGCCAGCTAACTCAAAGTTACGGTGTTGGATCGGGAGATTATTTATCCTTTTCTCTATGTTTTTGCATCTAACATATTGGCATTTTTTCCATTTCTTTCAAATCCTTCAATTTCATTCTTTTTAAAAATATTTATTGACAGTAGGATATATATCCATCTTTATCTGCATTATATAAATATATCAAGTGGGGGAAAATTTTTTAGACTAAATAATTTTATATTATTTTAATATTAGTCTAAAACATTTTTTTATTATTTTATTGGAAAAAATGGATACGCGGCACAGGCACTATTTTGCCACAATTATATCTAGGAGTTATAATTAAAGTAGGATTTTAGAAAGGTGAAATTCATTTTATATTTTCTCTTAACATATAATTATTTTATTGGCCCCTTTTTATATATTTTCAAAATGATTTTCCAATTTATTCATATTTATAATTTTCAACCATTAGAGAAGAACTAAACTAATTGAGCGAGAGTTATATTTGACAAGAATCGGATGAATAATATTTTGATCGACCTTTTATTTTCATATTATTGGCAATACTAACCCATCAAATACATCACCTATATATACTAAAACTCTTCCTCAAAATGTGTTAATTATCTAAAATTTTGATCGGAATGTATAAAAATTTTGAGAATTAATTGTGATATTTGAAGATGTTTTTCAAAAGTTAACTTATCAAAATTTCGTTTTTTCCCTTTTTTTTACTTCATTAATTGTGAAATTCTAAATTCAAAATGAATCAAAATAAGAATCTTTAAATAATAATATCTTACATGCTAGATTAGCAGTCCACTTTCTTATTTTAATTTGATTTTACTAAAATTTTTATATTTTGGTAGCTTCATTTATTTGTCTTTAGGAAAAGAGTATTAAACTCCTGATTAATAATCACGTCTTATACTAAAAATCTACATTTTTTATATTTTATTTTATATGTGTCTAATATTCTCAAGTATATAATGTACTTTGTATTTATACTTTTAATTAATTATTATTTTTTAATTTGATTTTTTTAAGTTATAAATAGAATATGTATTTATAATATTTATTAAAAAATTTTATCGCCTGCAAAGCTGCAAAGCAGCTAAATACCTAATAGTAATAAGTAATAATATAATTATGCAAGCCTAATGAAAAAGTTGGGCACTTTGTATCAAAAGCGTGTGAGACCTGCCACGGAGATGTTTCATGCTATTCCTGATAAATATAGCTTGTAAAAATTTCTGGATGGCTGGGCCAGTGTTTCTTAAAAGTGGGTTGCCAAGGAGAAGTTTCATGCTATTCTTGATAGATATGGCTTGCAAAAATTCCTGGATGGCTGGGCCAGTTTTTCTTAAAAGTGGGCTACATTCGTATGAGACCTGCCAAGGAGAAGTTTCATGCTATTCTTGGTAGATACGGCTTGTAAAAATTTCTGGATGGCTGGGCCAGTTTATCTTAAAAGTGGGCTACATTCGGGATCGTGAAATTTAAGCTTTGGCCCGGGTTTCAGTCTTCTGAGGTTTATGGTATCGGGTGGTGTTTTGTTTGGGCCTTCTGTATAAAGTGGGATCCAGTGTGGGCATCTGCAACTTTTTAAGGATCATCAGCGCCTGACCCTGAGAAGGTTACAAAAATCACTGGTCATTTCATGGCATGATGTACCCATTGAATAGTCTGTTTGAGGCTTGGAGCTACCTCAAAGAGTCCTCACCCCTTGGACTCTGGTGCCCCTTGACTTTATTACTCTCTGAGTTCCTTGCATGTTAAGAATAGTGTTGCATTCCTTGCTAATTTCTCTTTTACCTATTATGCTCGGGCTGGAATTGCTTGAGCCTGGGCTAAGAGAGACTCTTATAGGAGAAGGTCAAACTTTGTGGGCCTGCAATTCCATCTCCGGTACAGTTGATTAAATTTTATTGGCACTGCTGGATTTTTAAGAATAAAATAAATGGTTGTAATATCAAGGTTTGAGGGGAAAAAAAAATGATGGAACCAGTTGCAATGTTAGATTAGTTTTCAGCTTCAAAAGTTTAGGATACAGCTCCCTTTCTCTACTTTTTTTTTTCAATCTCTCCGGTACGTTTTTCTTTGGCAAATTGGATTGAGATTTCTATAAATAAATAAATAAATAAAAATAGTAGTAATAAATAAAGATAAATACAACTTATTTGTTGAGAGCAATGGATAATACAAAGGACAGGACTACCCAGCCCAAGAGAAAATACCCGACAAGTCTTGTTGGCACCACATCTTCCGGTTCCTGCCACAACATTAATCTATCATGTAAAGAATAAAAAATCATACGACTTTCAGTTTGCAATTAATCACAAAAAAATTTGTAGCTTAAGAAGCATTTAATACAGAATGAAACTGTAATTTGATCCCTTAAATTGATCCAATAACAAATGATCAAAGTGATGAAAATATAAAATAAAAATAAAAAATTAAAAGGAGAAAGGACCTGAGGCGGAGGGGAAGCTGTATTGGGTTTTAAAATGTCTGTTTGAAAAGGCCATGTATATCTATCTGGTTGTTCACTTCTGGCTAAGCTCCAATCATACATTCTCCTCTCGTCTTCTGTTGATAATATTCTGTATGATTCCTGAAAATACATCAGTTAATTATTCACAAACAGTACTCTCATTAGCTCTAATCTCTTTCAAATTTAATCAAGGAAACATTTAATTAATCACATACTAACTTTTACAAGTTCCATTTTCTCCCTGACTTCTTCTTCATCTAATCCTTGACTCAGCAATTCTTCAACTTTGTTCCTATAAGCAACTGTAACTTCCTCATATGAACATCCTCTTCTAATCCCAAGTCTCCCATAGTGATCTACATCTGTAATTGCTGCATTCTAAACCAGAACCTTATCAATTTCCGCAAATACTGTATCAATTTCTTTAAGAAAAGGGGAGAAAACAAAATCTAAGTGATTACGTATGCCGCGAAGCGCCCTTTCTGAATTGAGAGCAGAAATCAAAGAGGGAGCTCCATCTGGAACTTCAATGGATGTTTCTGATTCTTCTTCAACCTCTGTTGGTGCTGCTGATCCATCACTGGAGCTTCTAACAACAACAAAGCTTTTTGGTGTTTTTGATGCAAAACTGATACAATTGGCGTATAGAGAGGCGTTCTTTGTGGTTCCAACGGAAAAAGTTTGGCGCGAAATGTGAAATGTTGGTGCGGTGGATGACAGCGTCACTGCCGTTGTTTTGCTACTATCGACGACTTGGTTCAGCACCACTTCTTCATATAAAAAGCAAGATAACGCAAACTCATCACCACAAATTTTAATCTTATTTATGTTTTCTTTTTTTTTTCTCCCGCTAATTTTTCCTCAAGATTTCTAGTTAATTTCTTTTTGCATTTTTTTTATTTCTATTTGGTAAACTTTTTTATTTTTTTTGTAAATAAAAAAAAATTAAAGTGACGATTTTATTTTTAAACTCTTTTTAGATTCATTTTTATTTTCAACCGAATTATTTAAATTTAGAAGATTTTACTTTTGTTTTATATTGTAATTAATAACATAATATTATATTTTTATTTATTTTAAATGTAAAAATATATTTATTTGAATAAATGCAAATGTAAGCCCAAAATCGCTTAAATTTGAATATTTCACAATAGAAATTGCTGTTATCCCAATTTTTTTTTCTTTTGTTATAGAATTATCCCAAAGTTATTTAACGGCTTTAATATGATGCAGTTATGCTATAGTATAGTGGTGAGTATTCCGATGTTACGCACTCACCCGGGTCGACCCGTTAGTCTTTTTTTAAATTATGAGTAATAAATGGATCCCGATGATACGATGCCGTTTTGGAGCTGCAAATGGATCAGATCGGTTGGTTAGCTTGCAGCGCCGGCGTCTCATCAGTCTGAGCACTCTCGTTTTCTGAGTTTGCACGCAAAATTCATTCCATTTTTAGTACAAGGAAAAAACAATCTGCAGTATAATATGGGGATTGTAGATAAACCAGCATCGGATTCAGGCAGTGTCCCAGGTCCCAGTGGTCAATCTGGCCCGACTATTTCCTCCTCCAGTAATAATGAACAGCGGGGCTTCCCTCCGGCAGCTCAGCCGGAGATAATGAGAGCCGCCGAAAAGGATGACCAGTACGCTTCCTTCGTTTACGATGCCTGCCGCGACGCTTTTCGTCATCTATTCGGTCCCTTTTTATCTCCATCAATTTTAATTGCTTATTTATTTTCCTCAAAATTAACCCCTTTCTTGTACAGGTACAAGAGTTGCCGTGGCTTATCAGAGTGAGGTTATTTTCACTTTCTTTTTTCTTAATTCACAGTTAGACAGACCTTAATGGTGACTTTATGTGTTAATCTTAAATTGCTCTTGGCAGACAAGGCTTCTTGGGCAGATGCTTTATTATGTGTTAACAACTGGTTCTGGGCAGCAAACACTTGGTGAAGAGTACTGTGACATTACTCAGGTACTTCTTCCTTGGAATTGAACTTAATGGACTACGAATTTCCATCTGCTTTAAACTCAAAATTATCTTTTTATGTTTTGCTTTGCCTGATACAATTCAGGGGATTAACGAATTTCACTCCTTAAAGATTACTTTTTTGCCGTTTGTTTGCTGATTTTGATGGTTGTTTTGTTAGGTTGCAGGGCCACATGGACTGCCTCCCACGCCCGCAAGGCGTGCACTTTTCATTTTATATCAGACTGCAGTTCCTTACATGGCAGAAAGAATTAGGTTCTACACTGGCTTGTTCTCTGTAATAGTCTCATTTTAAATTTTTATAATTCTGTATACGATAATTTGAGGCTTCTTTCTTCTGCAGCTCAAGAGTTGCTTCCCGTGGCATCACTCTTGCTGATTCAATGTCTGATGAGCCCGACAGCAACATTGCTTCAGGGCGTACTCAGATTCAATCTTCTGCAATGATTGACCTTCCATCGTCCTTCTCATCAGGGGCATCAGTTTCCTTGGTATCAAGGTTGAGGCAGAAAATTAGTGGATTTTGGTTGCATCTAGTTCGGAGATGGCCTACGGTATACTTATGCTAATGATTTCTTTAAACATGCAAGCCACAGCTCATCTATGATTATATTATGTTGAGGATATTATTGTTTTTTAATGAATACCTGTTTTTCTATATGATTCTTTTGGCGAAATTTCCAAAGGTCAATATTATGCTGTTTTCATGATGTTTACTTAAGAAGTTCCCCTGGTGCTTTGCATCTCCCTTTGGTTGACAATTATACATTTGTGAACCTATTTTATCCGGCAACTTTGATTAAAAATTATCATCTTTGTTGCATTCAGGCGCTACCTGTAGCTCGTGAATTTTTGCAATTGATACTCCGCACAAATCTCATGTTTTTCTACTTTGAAGGTGAATAGGGTTAAAGGATAACTTTTGTGAAAGCTATAGTGAATAATTCAATAAAATTATCTCACCATCAAAGTTTTGCAGGCCTATATTACCATATATCGAAACGAGCAGCTGGCATTCGTTATGTTTTTATTGGAAAACCATCAAATCAAAGGCCTAGGTAGGTAGAGCTTGTCTTGGTTCAAAATCATAAATAACCGTTTTACTTTGTTTTGAGTCGCTATCAGTTTTTGGGTGGGTTCCTTCACATTCAATGCTAAATATTTGAACTATTTGAACTGCATTTTGGTACAGATACCAAATACTGGGAGTGTTCCTACTAATTCAGCTATGTATCATTGCTGCCGAAGGCCTCCGACGCAGCAATTTATCTTCTATTGCAAGTTCAGTTCAACACACCTCCTTGGAGTCCCATCAGAGTTCAGGTTATTATCTTAAATACAACAAATTCCATTTAGTTATTGTAGAACATTGTACAAGTGACGTGATAATGTGGTCTGTGACAGCACTAGCTGCCTAATTTGTGTTTAAGCTCTCGTGTGTCATGTCCAAAACAAAAGGTGAATCTGCAGTCCTAGCCCGATAATGCAAGTGCTTGAGAGGATGAATTGGGAAATGCCACTTGATATTGTGCTTCATTTACCAAAATGTTCTATTAATTTGATATATGAAATCTGTATCCTGTTCAATCAACCAGATCTGTCATCGGTAAGATATCTGATGAAGCAATATAGGCAGGGTTACTGCTTTTAACAACTGTTAAAAAAGATAGAATAGTTTGGCTAGTGTTTCTATAGCGTCACCTATGATACTGAAGTTATGATGGAATTTCCATCTGAGATATTTACTGCTTTTTATCCAAGACCTGGCTTCAAATGCAAGGGTTTAGCTGCATCTTTATTTTCTCAATATTTAGCTCCTCTATTTGTGGTTTTAACAGGACGAGGTTTGCCTGTCTTGAATGAAGAAGGTAATTTGATACCCATGGAAACTGGCACAGGGGGTTGGGTATCAGATTCTGCTTCAACTTCAGAGGTAAATTTTCAATTTTCCTCGCTAAACAGTGAATAACTTTTTTTACTTGTTCTATTCCCTCTCAATTTTTCATGTTTCTTTTGCTTGTCTGCCTGGTTCTCAGGTTTGTAGTACTAGCAACCAAAAAGAAAAAAAGTCTTGGTATTTGGAAAGTGCAGAAATATTGTATTAAGATTGCATTGATTTAGCTTTCTATCCAGAATACAACTTGCAGAATGCAAGTTTCCAGGAGTCATTTCTCATGATTAACCCTGTCTTGGGAGTGAGGCTTCAGACAGGAATCAATTTTGATCGTTTTAATTGATGATCAAGTCATTGTTACTTCTTAAGGTTTTTCTTATTTCCCATCCGTGCCCCGTGAGGGAAGGTCAATTCTATGTGCTTGATAGAAATGCCACCTCTTGCATAGCTCTAACTTGTTTCTAGTATTTGACTCCCACATATTTATCTTATGTAATGATTCAAAGCTTGTTGGTAATGTAATTTGCTAATATTTTGCGTTGATCAGCCTTATGTGACAAGTGGGACAAGCAAATGCACGCTCTGCTTGAGTAACAGGCAGTACCCAACAGCTACAGCTTGCGGTCATGTTTTTTGCTGGTTGTCGCCCTTTTTCTCTCATTTCTTTTTCTAATTCTCTTTTTTTATTTTTATTTTTTTGGTCGAATGGTGGCGTGAAGTGTTAATTCTCTTGAATGCATGCTCCCTTTTTTTGGTAGGAATTGCATAATGGAGTGGTGTAATGAAAAGCCGGAGTGCCCTCTCTGCCGAACCCCTATAACTCATTCAAGCTTAGTTTGTTTATATCACTCGGACTTTTAGCATTTGAAGCCTATGGAGATTTAGCATTGATATACTGAGAAGATTAGAAAATAATTTAGGAATATGATAGAGATTTGGAGATCTAATTTGAGAATAAATTATGGGTTAGAGCAGATTTCCCCTCACATGGTTACTATAGTAATAATTTCATTTGTTCTGCAAGGAGTTTTTCATTTCCTCAATCGACTAAGATGTACTGCCATAATGGAGGGATTGCTGCATCTCAGTGTTCAATGTATTGGATGCAATGACAAAACTTTTAATTTCATGTACAAATTGCATTTGGAAACTGATATTTCTAAGCAACTTTTGCTTCTAAACTATGAAATTGGCATTAAATTTCTTGAATTGCATTAATAAATGTACTTATCAATTTCATATACATTAGACTTATTTTCCTCTTCTCGCCTAGTACTATTTTAAGGGTTTAGGTTTTAGATGCAATCAAGGAGACAATGTAAGTGTCCTTATATTACATAGTGTTATTTGATCCCTAAACTTTTTTTTTTTTAAAGTTCCATTATATCAAATTCCATTTTTAAAATTTTACAACTAATATCAGGATGAACTAAAGCAAAAAAAAAAAAAAAAAGAAAAGGCAAAACTCACAGTGATAATATGATTTCAGAGTTAGAGGTGAGTACATTGGATTTTTTTTTTTTATTTCCAGTGCAATTTATCAAGCCAGTGCTATATTAACGCCTAAAAAAATTATTTTTATATATTTTTAAATATCAATATACTATTAAATTGGTACACTATGTATCTGGTTTATATAAAAAAATTGAATGTGCGTAGCTGGACCGTAACATCGCTAATGTTTATGAACATATTATTGCATTCCAAGAATTTTCCATTATTGAATGGAATTGAAATAATTGAAAACTCAAATTTGATGGTAACATAAACAAATAGATAATTAAGTTTTTTTTTTTATATAACCACTCAATTAATAATTTTAAAAATTTTATTAGATAAAAATAGTGTAATATTAAAAATTTTCATTATTAATAGAAACGAACCGGTCATTTTACATATTTTAATTTAGTTCCCTTTTCGATTAGAATTAGCCCATTTCTAATCTACATTTTTGTAATGTTAAAAAAGAAAACATTCAAATTACGTTTGGTTCACTGAATTATACATATAATAGTATAATATAGTACAAGCTAATACAAGTACGATATTTGAAAGATTTTTTTTTAAATTAATGTGTAGATAATATAATATACGATAAGTTTTATTATTTCACGTATACTGTATAAAATAATACACCATAAATTTTTGAATTTATTTAATACAGTAAAAATCATATTAATACTAAATACCATCCTACCACCATCACCGCTGCTACTACTGCCATCACCACCATACTCTTGCTGCTGCTGCCAATACCACCACCACCACTATAGTCATTATCATCGTTGCTGCCATCACCACGCCATCGCTGACACCACTACTGCCATCATCATTGCCGCCTCCACCACTATCGCCACACTACCATCACCACCACACCGCCGCCGCTACCACCACACCATCCCACCGTCGTCGCCACCATCACACCACTGCCACCACCATTATCACCACTGCCACCATCATTATCATACTACAACTAAATTTTCAAATTTATAATATTGAATGTATAATTTAATAGCTATTATATAAAAATTATATTATAATTGATAAATTATTTCATTTTTTGCTCAAATATTTTGTCAAATTTATTGTTTAGATTTTTTTATTTTTTATCTAATTTTAATTTTATAAGTGCTGATCTTTTTGATAATATATAGTTATTTTTTATTAAATTTTTTAATAAAAAATTGATGTATTAAAATTTATATTTTATAATTATAATTTTTTTATCTAAATTATTTACAATAAAAATAATTTAATTGTATCTATTTTTATTTTTTTAAAAATAATATATTACGACATTATGCGTCAAATATAATATATAATATTATAGGTTAATATAAATTTATATCAAACACTGTATAATATAATACAGGCTAATACTATATAGGCTAATAATATATAAATTAATATTATACAGACTAATATAATACTGTAAACCAAACGTGCTCCTACTGTAAAAAAATTAAAAAAAATAAAAACTATAAGAACCGTCTTGAATATTTATTTTATAAGCACGGATTATCAGGACCGTCTGAAATAAACACTATATCATCCACCGTCAGATTCAGATCCCCTAATCCAACCCTATTATAAACTAGCACACCTACATATTTACTGCGTCACAAGCATTAGGGTTTTCTCTGCTGAAAAACTCTTAAAGCGCCGAACAAAGCTCAGTGCTCAAATTCTCGAAAACATGGCTGCCCAAATCAGTAAGAAGCGCAAGGTAACTCTATTTCTCTTTAATTTTCCTTCTTAGTTTTCTTTAGTTATTTAGAAATCACAGCGAAAGACAAGAAATTTTCTTTCATAATGTAAAATTTGAACTCTGATCAGCATGTATTTCCTGATAAAGATTTGAAATTGTGGATCAATTGCTGTCAATTTAATGTAGGCCCCCTTTGAATTGATATATTTGTTTTCTCTTTTTAGAATTGCACTTGGACTGCTTTAAATTCACTTGTGTTTACTTATTCAGAAAATTTATAATAGTAGTTGACAAGGGATAGGATTCCTTATTTTTCCTCCCTTAATTTTGTGTTGTCTGATTAGTAATCGATTGACAGATTTTTCATTTTGTTTTATGCAGTTTGTTGCCGATGGAGTTTTCTACGCGGAGCTAAATGAGGTGCTAACCAGAGAGCTTGCTGAGGATGGATATTCTGGTGTTGAAGTTAGGGTTACCCCTATGCGTACTGAGATCATCATCAGGGCTACTCGTACTCAAAATGTTCTTGGTTAGTTCTCAAAGCCTTGATAAATATTCCTTTTCCCTTCACTTGGCATTGCAGCGTCTGTTTGCAGAGAAGGTTTTTCCCCTCGTTTGATTTGGTTATGTCAATTAAAGTTGTGTGTTATTTTGTAACCGAGATTCTACACGTGTTTGGTATTTGCTAAATTTAGCATTTATGAACATTACATGTGAGATTTTAGTTTTCTTCTTTACAATGGTTTGACTCTCACAATGTTGAGTTCCCTTGAATCTTAGTTAGTTTTGAATTTTTTTTTGGCTCAGGTGAGAAGGGTAGAAGGATCAGGGAGCTAACATCTGTTGTTCAGAAACGATTTAAGTTTCCAGAGAACAGTGTTGAACTCTATGCTGAGAAAGTGAACAACAGGGGTCTTTGTGCTATTGCACAGGCTGAGTCACTACGCTACAAGCTTCTTGGAGGCCTTGCTGTCCGTAGGTACTTTCCAAATAGTGAGGCACTATTTGGTGTCGGTCATTGCAGAAAGTTTTATGTTAGCATTTTCTAGCTTTTATTCAATGCGTTTGATATTTAGGTTTTTTAGTTGCTCTTGCTGTCATTCATCAATCTACATGCCTCATGTGTGGTTTGTTTGATATTTACATTGAATTGTGTAGGTTGTTTGCCCTGTGCTCTTTTTTTTTTTTTATAATCACGTCATTTTTACAGCGAGTTGGTTTACTGCATATACCATCTCGTGTCTGAGGATGACCATATTCTGTGATGCCATCTAGTTTTTTACAATCTAAGGAAAAATATTTTTATTCTTTGAACTAGGTTTTGGATGGTAGATTATTATTTTACATTAACTATCAATTTCCTAATGTTGTTTGGATTAGGTGGAGTATTTGTGTTGTAATGACAATTGATATTTTTGTGTCATGCATGTGGTAAGTTGATGCATTCTTTATATTCATTTGAATATTTGGAATGCTAGCTAATGAAAGCTGTCTTCTTCGATCATTGCTAGATCATGATCTTGCCAATGTATAAATATCTTGATGTATCCATTTTTAGTTGCATGTCAAGGACAGTATTTTATTACGTAGATAGGAAATTGTTTTCCCCATTTCTTGATTTATGGCTTTGGTTCATGACCATACATAAGGATGCTGATTTTTAGAGGGGAGGTAGTCTGACTTTTGCTGTGCAATTAGAGTTTTGAAGTTTAGTGACCTTTATTGTCAGAGGCCTTGTCTCTGTGTGATGCCCAAAGGGCTGACAATGAGTACATGGTGGCACTGAGTGAAGAATCCTTCTTCTATTCACTTACGACTGCTGCAGGCTTTTCTAATTATGTTTGTTCCTAACAAAACATTGTATGTTGTCTCTCTGCCTTTCTAGATGGGTTCTGAGGGGTCCCATATCAGTGCTCATATAAATTTGCTTTTTCAGGAGTTTGTCAGGTTCCTTGTACTATTTTTGAGGTGCTTGGAGTTTGGAATATTCTCCAACATCACCATCATTCTTGCTTTGTGGGTGTTTGAGCTATATTTTCTCTGTAGTTTCTTGTCTGTTTTCCTCCTATTCCTATGCGTACTGACTTTGTTGTGATAGCATTGTCTTCCCCACATTTCATTGCTCGACAAGCCCGTTAATGGTGTCCTGACGAAAGCTTTTATGTCAACTTATTGGAGTTTGGTGGGTGTTTGAGCTGTGTTTGCTCCTTAGTATCTCATCTGTTTTCTTCCTATTCTTATGTGTACCAACTTCGTTATGATAGCATTGTCTTCCCCACATTTCATTGCTTATGAGCCTGTTGATGGTTTCCTGATTAAATTTTTTTATGTCAACTTTTTGTTGTTTGGTGGGTTCCTTGTGCATCTGTCTAGGTGGTAGGAGTTTGGGTTTATCCCTGCACATCTCCAATAATTTGTTGGTTTGTTGGCCTTGCAACTGTTAGTAGAAAAGTGATTTTATGAACTAAGCTGTTTTTGTACTTTTTTCCTGTTGGATAATTATATGAAGTTTGTATGTTTCGACCTTTCAGCAATTCAAGTTTTAGAAGTGGGTTTTTTATTTTGTATTCAGGGCTTGCTATGGCGTCTTGAGATTTATTATGGAAAGTGGGGCCAAAGGGTGTGAGGTTTGTCCTTAGCCTTTCATTACTTTACGTTCTCCAAAGCTTGCAATTTTGTGCAAGTTTGGAACTTCATTCCTTTATATGGTCTTGTAGGTTATTGTGAGTGGAAAGCTCCGAGCTCAGCGTGCCAAGTCAATGAAATTCAAGGATGGGTACATGATATCCTCTGGTCAACCAGTTAAGGAGTACATTGACTCTGCTGTGAGACACGTGCTTCTAAGACAGGTCAGTTGCTTCTCTTGTTTGTGTGGTTGATTGCTGTTCTGTGCTGCAACATTGTCTGAATTTGCTCATCTTGTTTGTGGACCTTTGGTTTCACACAACGTTCTTGAACCTCACTTGGGTTCCTTTTTTAACCGTGTACCTGTGGTATTAGGGTGTTCTTGGTATCAAGGTGAAGATCATGCTTGACTGGGATCCAAAGGGCAAGGTGGGCCCAATGACTCCATTGCCTGATCTGGTTACTATCCATCCTCCAAAGGAAGAAGAAGAGTATGTTCCACCAGTGCTGACAACCAATATTGAGATTCCAGTTGCCTAAGCCTTGAATTTGGAGGAAATAAGTTTATAGTACTTATTTCATTGCCTTTTGTTTTTATATATATTTTAGGGGAGAAAAATACTAGAGGCTTGTATGACTCGAGTTAGATTTTGCTTGTTTTTATTAAATTAGTATCTCAAGTTTGTCTCAAGGGAGTAATCAATGCTTAGCTATTCGAACATTTTTTTTTCATTAATCTTTGTTGCCATGAATTAGCCTGTTTCCGTTTTCAATTTATTTTTTTAAAATTGTTTTGCTGCCCTATTCTGTCATATATTCTTGTTTTTTATACTTCATTTAATGCTCATTCTGTTCTAGCCATCTTAATACTTTAAATTGAGAATGGCTGTATAGGCAGTGTTATGATTGAAACTTGAATAGTAGTACTACATCAATTATTATGGCATTTTGCTTATGAATGATTGGATTAGGTGGTGATGTTTAAATGAATGGGGCATGAGTCGATGTTCATTTGCCTGAAAAATGAGTTGGGGTGGTTCAGATTCAAGTGGGTGGATGTGGAGGTATACCGTGGGAGATGAGAGTCTATAGGCTATAAGCTTTTACTCAATAGGTAAATTGTGATTCTAGTGGGTCGGTGTGCAGATAAAATGGGAATATAAGGCTTGAAATTGGGATGTTCAAGTTGCTTGTGTAGTGTAGTTTCTCGTGGATTGTAAATAGTTGTGAAACGTCAGCATTCCCTACCACTGGCTCAAAGGTCATTTTTCTAATTTGTCGCTCGAATTGGGGAAATATTAGGGGTTCGTCTCGTGTGCGATGAAGCCAGCTATAACCTATTGTTTCCGCCACAATGTTATTTTTTGAATTCTATAGCTGAAAATATTTTGATAATTAAGAGTCTGTTAATTTATACAAAATTGTTTCAATTTTTCAAAAAAAAAATAAAAATTAGAGGTGATGTTTATTCTGGTTAGTTTTGTAAAAGGATTAATATATAACTGGACATTCGAATTTATACGTTTTTGTCAAACCGTAGCTTAAAGTTTAGTGTCTACTATTTGAACACTTATCGCTGCCTAAATAAACGTTTTTTGCATTTATGAATAGTGCGTGAAATGCAAACACTTGGCGTGGATATTTTATCCAATCATTTTGTGATACATAAATTAATTTTTTATTAGGTAAAAATTAAAGTTTTTTCAACCCTCCACTATCTTTTTCTCTCTCTCTTCCAGTCTCTTCATGAGACCTCCATCGCCTTCCTCTCTCTCTCATGCCGACCTCCAACGTCCTCTCCTTCCACTTTCAAACCCAAACTCCAAATCCTCCAAGCCAAAAACCTCAAACCCCAACCCTCCAAATATCCTTGAGAATTTTCCACCCTTCAATTCCAATTCAAGTGTTGGTCCCGAAAGACACTCAAGAAGGGAGGTGAATTAGGTGTTTTAAAATTTTCTGGCCAAATTTTTAAGAAATATAATTGAATGCAAGTGTAGATTTCTGATAGCTTTTCTAACAGATAATGTAAAAAATGCAAGATAACAATAATATTAAATTTTGCAAGTTCTTTTTAAACTTTAATTATATTTCTGAAAAAGTGTGTTAAACTTGTTGTGAATATTTCAGAAATTCGTTTTACAGAAATTTAAAAACTCAGATTTTCAGAATGTAAAACAGAATTGTAGAAGATAGAAAATAGAGCAGAAAAGTAAAGCACACACAGAATTTATTGTGGTTCGGCCAACCTGCCTACCTCCACTCCTCAAGAATCACTCTTGAGCTTTTCTCTTCACTCTTAACTCTTTTAAGGACAAGAGTTCAAGCCAATATACAATCCTATGTATATCTACCCACAATATTTTTCCCAAGTAAAATATTGAAACACTTACTAGAATTTCTCTTAGGTTCTAGCCAACCCAACTCACAATCATTCACAATAAAAATTTTTCACTAATTAATTACAACAAATGCTATAATCAATTGAGGATGATAAATAAGAATGAAGTGCAAGATGGAAAGTGAGATTTAAAACAAGTAAACTTTTCTCTTAAGAGTTAGAAAATCTTTCCAATATTTTCTCTAACATTCTAAATGATCTCACAACACATATTTATATCCAAAAACATGGTTTGAAGTGATAAAATAGAAACCTAGCCGTTTTTCACCGTTAGAAAACAAGACAGACAGTTCTGTCCCTAACTAGTCGTTATTTTGTCTTTTAGCGCAAAACAGATTTTTGATCAGAAAGCTGTCCAGATTTCTAATCCAATTTCTAATGTAAATTCTGACGGACCAATTTCTAAAGCATTTTCTGAAAGAAACCAATTTTAACTAAAAACGAGATTTATGACTTAAAAACATTTTTATACAATTTTAAAACTTAGAATATGTATGTATGAATGTCAATTTGATCCTCAAATTGATCTTACAATTTAATAACCTAATTTTCCTTAGACTAAGATATTCTTCAACTTGATCTTCAAGAAATCATTCCACAATCTTTATTTTTGGATAAAGTCATCAGAAAGATAAATAAAGATGCCTGCAAAACATAGCTTAGAACAGATTTCTTAATAGAGTTTATTTAAGGTTTGATTATCATCAAAATTTAGATGTAGCCTTGGACCAACAATCTCCCCCTTTTTGATGATGACAAAATCTTAATAAACTCCACTTAAAAGTCTATCTAGGTTAGTCTAAAAACTCCCCCTGAATATATGCATGGGGTATTTATAGAAAAAATAAAATTTATAAAGTAAGTATAAATCCCTGTAGAACTTCAGATTTTATCAAAATATAAGCATGCCAATGAATTCTGTAAAAATATAACTTGATATTTTATAAGAAGTATTTTTAAAGAAATCAAGCATCAAAAAAAATTAAATAACATTAATGCAACAGCAAATTAAATTTCCGATAAATAATTAATTTTTCATCAACAAGGAAATTTTTAGAATTCATTCCAAAATATCATATAACCATATAGCAAATCATTTAGCCATTTTTCTCCATTTTTAATTTTCAAATTTTCTCCAAAAATTTATCTATTTTCTTCCATTTTTCTCCCCCTTTGTAATTATCGTTATTCATCATCTTCCATTTTTCTCCCCCTTTGTAATTATCGTTATTCATCAACGTTTCTCCATTATTCTCCCCCTTTTTGTCATCAATCAAAAAGGAAAGAGATAACATAATATGCACAGGAGATATAAATAAATCCAAAAATAATTGACGCACAAAAAAATCATTCAAAATATCCAAAATATACCAATAAAAATTCAAAGAAAAACCTGTCAATCTTTGATTTGTGTTGCGACGTGATTAACCGAAGGAGATCGTTCCAAAGATTGAGCACAATCAAGATGGATTTACAGTAAAGATGGAGCCTTGAAAAATTACTTTGAAATTTTCTTTCTCAATTTCAAACCGAGAGATGTTGAAATCTTAAACCAGATCGGGATATAGCCAGCTGCTTCAATGTTTGGCAACCATTTTTTATCTACCTATTTGCAGTAACGATTCGGATTAAGAAGGAAAAAAAATAAGGGAGGCTGAGTTCTTTGAAGAAACGACGATTTGGGTTTTTAAAAGAAGACAGGGTATTTAACCCAAGTAATTGAAAGTTGTTTAACCCAAGTAAGAGACTTTTTTTTTAAATGAAAAAATAAGCTTTGAAGAGAGATGGGTGCCGTAAAAATCAAAGTGTAATTGCTTTTTGAAGAGTTGTTAAAGTATTAATAAAAGCTTTAACTAAAAACATGTGAAAGTGAAACTTTAAAAGATAAAGAGTAAAGATGAATGGCACGTTTTTTCCCAAAAAAAGAAATAGGATTTGTATAAAGAAAACACAAAGACCAAGATAAATTGTGAAAAGTGGAAAACACATATTTCAATATTAAAAAATTAACTTATTGGAAAAAACAAAGATTACAATTTTCAAGGTCAAAAAGTTAACTTTCTAAAAGTAAGGCACAATTTTTAAAATAAAAAATCACTTTTTCTTATTTTCTTTTAATCAAGTCCATATGTTTCATATGTTGTAAAAAAGTGACTTTTGGTTTTCTTTTATAATAACACAAGATAAGATTGAAAAGGCTTACAAACCTTTTACAAAGTAAAAAGAAGACAATAAATTCAAATCCCTTTGTTTTGTTTGTCTTGAAAACAAAGTAAACTTTTTAAAAGTTTTATTACTTATTTTAACGTGAAAAGCTAAAGTTTTTTTTTTAAAATGAAAAAGCAAATTTTTTTTAAACGTGAAAGCAAATTTTTTTTTTTAACATGAAAGAACAAACTTAACATTTACTTTTATTTTATTTATTCATATTGTTTTTTAAAGAAAAAGAGAATAGTCTTCTTTTAGCCACTTAAAATGTGAAAATCACAACTTTCAAAGACAAAAATCTCATTTGTAAAGTGAATCACGTTTTAGCATACACAAGTGAATTTGCCTTTTGTGAATTTTTCTTTAAACCATTAGTTTGTTAAAAAGTTTTTAACTTGAGAATTGCAAAAGGTGGCACACGATTTTTAGGTGGGAAAAAGCAACTTTTTGAACTTTAAATTCAAAGTTAAAATAATCAATGAAGTTTGACCATTGAAAATCATATCACTTGGGAACTTGCAATTTTGCAATTACCCAACACGTGAACCAAAAATAAAACAAAGGTCAGGGTTGTCCCTATACAATTTTAAAACAACACACATAATACTTAGGGATAACAAAGTCATTTGCTCATATTTTGACTATTTTAACTTTAGTTAACCCACTAGTACACGAAAACATCATCTCAAAAATCACATTTTCAAAAGATTTTAACTTCTCTTCTTTAGTAAAAATCGGAATACCCATTTTTAAAGGTCAAATATTTTCTTGATTTTTTTCTTCATATATTCAACTTCTTCAACACGCAAATATCCTTTCAAAGTTAACTTCCAGCAGACCAAAGATGAAACACATCTAAAAAAAATTAAATTTTGCTCTTTGAGATTTAAAGAAGACGCACCTGTTTAGAGAGGAAATTAATTCTCAGATATGCCCATTTCAAGTATTCTTCTCAGTTGATAAGGTTAGTCTTTCTTCTTCTTCTTCTTCATTGTAGCCTTGAGCCAACAATTCAAAGTTTTCTTGCTCATCTAATTTCCTTTTTTAAACATCTCACAAGACTAACGCTTAAATCTTTCTGTCATCAATTTTTTTTAATTGAATTTCGGATTTATTTTTCAAGATGGCACATCTTGCATACATGATCTTTATCAATCTTCATTTTTGGCATTCCTTTCACCAAATAATTTTTTGACTAATTTTTTTTAATGCATAAAAGCTTGCATGTCGTAATTTTCTTGTAGAAATATTTAGATTTTTACTCTTATATAATATATTTTTTCGTTTCAACATCTTCTACTCTTTTCTATTATTATAAAAATTGACAAAACTACTTTCAGATTTTCAGTTTAGAAAACTTAGCTTTGTCCTATGTGACATGCCTAGAACAGCCGCTATTCATATACCATTTTTCTGTCTTGGCACTCTTTAGGCAAATCTGCAAAAAAAAATCAAGTATTTCTAGGTACCCAACCTTTCTTGGGTCCTTCTTGGTTAGTTACAATATTTGTTGAATTTTTAACAACCCATTTATATTTGGTAGAATTAGCATTCTTCTTATAATAACAACACTTTGAAATATGTCCTTTTTTACAGCAATAAAAGCATGTAGCAGAAGTGCTAATTACCATTTTATCATATGAGTATTTGTTATATCTTTTCTGGATGTATTTTCTGTTATAATTTTTTGATGTACTTGCATGAGAATTATGAACAGATTTTGCATTCAGATTTTCAACAGAATTCTCATTACATACACAAACATGTTTTTCTTTTACATTGTAATTTTCTTGTAAAGCAATAAATTTACATTCCAAATCAGAATATTCATTTTTCATTTTGATTTCTGTTTCCTTTGCATTTTCGTGTTCCATAAGTAATTCATCATAAATTTTCTTTATCTCAATATAAGTCTTTTTAAGCATAAGATATTTATGATGCAAATCTTCAAAGCATTCAAGCATTTTTTCATATTCATTGCCATTTTCATTTGAATCAGAATTCGAGTCAGAATCACTAACCTCAGAATTTTCTGAATTATTTTCAGGTGAACTTCTGTCATTAGCATCTGAGTTAGAATTTTGGTCTTCACGATCAGAAATTGCCATCAGACCAACATCATCAGAATTTGCAGATTCTGCTTCACTTGTGCTTGAATCTTCACTGTCGCTCCATGTAGCTTTCATAGCTTTCTTTCTAAAAATTTTCTTCTTTTTTTTTAGATTAGGACAATTAGGTTTGATGTGACCAGGTTTGTTGCATTCATAGCAAATCACATCTCCACCAGAATTTGATGAATTTTCTGCTTTGTGATGAGAGAATTTCTGATGTTGCTTTCTGTACGATTTTTTGCCATTTCTGTACAGGTTTTTGAACTTCTTTGTAATCAAGGACATCTCATCATCACCTGTAGAATAATCACTTCCAAATTCTGCTTTGAGAGCAACAGCTTTCAATTTTCTATCTTTTTCTTTTTCTACATCTTGAGACTTAATGTAAAGTTCATGAGAAATAAGAGATCCGCATACATTATCAAAATTTAAAGTGCTAAGATCTTTATCTAACAGAATTGATGCTTTTTATTCCCATCTAGGTGTAAAACCTCTAACAAGCTTAGCAATTTTATTATGTTCATCAAGTTTTTTACCCAGAGCTTTAATTTCATTCGTTAATTTAACATACCTATTGATTACCTTAGAAATTGACTCTTCTGGCTTCATTTTGAATGCTTCATAATCTACCATAAGAACATGAAGTCTGGTGTCTTTAACTTGATTTGTACCTTCATATGTTACTTGTAGCTTATCCCAGATTTTTTTTGCTGTATCACATCCAGAAACTCTATTGAATTCATTTGTGTGCAGTGAACAGAAAAGTATGCTCATAGCTTTAGAATTTAGCTGAACTTTTCTCTTCTCAGCTTCTGTGAACTCTTTTCTGGTCTTTAAAATAGTAGCAGTTTCTGATGCTCCTGTTTCATCAGAAATCTTTCGTGGATGCTCATATCCATCTTCAATAATATCCCAACAATCCATATTTTGAGATTGAATAAAGTGTCTCATAACAACCTTCCAGAAAGGATAATTTTCACCGCTAAACATAAGAGGACGATGGATAGAATGTCCCTCTTTGAATGGAGTAGCATTAGAAGAACTACTTGATTCGGTCATTTTTAGGATCACTCAAGGATGTTAAGCCTTAGGGAATTGAGAACCGCTCTGATACCAAATATTGGTCCCGAAAGACACTTAAGAGGGGGGGTGAATTGGGTGTCTTAAAATTTTCTGGCCAAATTTTTAAGGAACAGAATTGAATACAAGTGTAGATTTCTAATAGCTTTTCTAACAGATAATGTAAAAAATGCAAGATAACAATAATAATAGATTTTGCAAGTTCTTTTTAAACTTTAATTATATTTCTGAAAAAGTGTGTTAAACTTGTTGTGAATATTTCAAAAATTCGTTTTACAGAAATTTAAAAACTCAGATTTCCAGAATGTAAAACAGAATTGTAGAAGATAGAAAATAGAGCAGAAAAGTAAAGCACACACATAATTTATAGTGGTTCGGCCAACCTGCCTACCTCCACTCCTCAAGAATCACTCTTGAGCTTTTCTCTCCACTCTTAACTCTTTTAAGGGCAAGAGTTCAAGCCAATATACAATCCTATGTATATCTACCCACAATATTTTTCCCAAGTAAAATATTGAAACACTTACTAGAATTTCTCTTAGGTTCTAGCCAACCCAACTCACAATCTTTCACAATAGAAATTTCTCACTAATTAATTACAACAAATGCTATAATCAATTGAGGATGATAAATAAGAATGAAGTGCAAGATGGAAAGTGAGATTTAAAACAAGTAAGCTTTTCTCTTAAGAGTTAGAAAATCTTTCCAATATTTTCTCTAACATTCTAAATGATCTCACAACACATATTTATACCTAAAAACATGATTTGAAGTGATAAAATAGAAAACTAGCCGTTTTTGACCGTTAGAAAACAAGACAGATAGTTTTGTCCCTAACTAGCCGTTATTTTGTCTTTTAGCGCAAAACATATTTTTGATCAGAAAGCTGTCCAGATTTCTAATCCAATTTCTAATGTAAATTATGATGGACCAATTTCTAAAGCATTTTCTGAAAGAAACCAATTTTAACTAAAAACGAGATTTATGACTTAAAAACATTTTTATGCAATTTTAAAACTTAGAATATGTATGTATGAATGTCAATTTGATCCTCAAATTGATCTTACAATTTAATAACCTAATTTTCCTTAGACTAAGATATTCTTCAACTTGATCTTCAAGAAATCATTCCACAATCTTCATTTTTGGATAAAGTCATCAGAAAGATAAATAAAGATGCCTGCAAAACATAGCTTATAACAGATTTCTTAATAGAGTTTATTTAAGGTTTGATTATCATCAAAATTTAGATGTAGCCTTGGGCCAACACCAAGATCTAATTCAACTATACTGAGCTGTCAATCTTTGCTTCTCTCTCACCGTGGTAGCCACTAACGTCCCGATCGCCATGAAGGAAGTATTGCCTCTAAGTTCTCTTTCAATTTAATCGTCCAGTTGCTCTATTCTTTCCCTGTTTCTTTTGGTGTTCTTGAGTCAGTCTCATCCCATAGTCCAAATTCTCAGGGCGCAGTTTTGATTAGAGTTTGGAGGTTGGCTCTCTGGTGCGATGTCTGCTAGCTATTATTATTTTGTACAATTTATATGGTTTTCCTTTTGTTATTGTGCTGTTTGAGCGTGATTCTGGTCTCTAGTTTTCTTCGGATGGCTCTTGGGCTGTCAGAGCGACTCTGATTTCTTATATTACTGCCATATGTGGGTTTTTGAGATCATTAATAATAATTTTCAACTTATAAAAAAAATCTTTGTTATTAGCTCAATTTTAAATTACTTGCTTAGCTGTTGTTTTGCTGGATTTATTTAATTTAGCTTGTGTTGTAGTTCTATTGATGATTTGATTTTTTTTTTTGCATCTTTAGATCTATTATTTTTTTTTAATTTTTTTTTATTTCTCAATACAGTTTAGCTGGTTCTTGTTTGCATTAACAGGATTGATTTAGTATAGAGTACTGATTTATGAGTTATGAAGTAAGTGGATGTTGAATTTTTATTGATCCGAATTTTTTTCTCTCTTTCTCTCCATCTCTCTATCATCTGGTTCTTTCAGTCGACGGTGGTGGCGAGCTCTGTTCCTTAGCCGATAATGATAGAAGAGCTTTGTTTCTTGGTCGACGGCGACAAAGGAGCTCTGTTGCCTGGCTGATAGCGGTGGCGAAGCTCTATTCCTTGGTGGGAAGTTCATCGTTTAGAGACAGATGAGTTAAAAGAAAAATAAGTAAAGGAGATTAATTTTTTTTAACAATTGTAAATGTTAGTTTTTAATCAAAATTGAGCTTCACGTTCCTCAGCTACGTGAGTATCACGCTCTTTGTACAAATCAGCAAGATTCTTGCCACATAGGCAAGTGATGATGTCAGATGTGTTTATAATGTAGTATACTAACAATTTAAAGTGTTGAAGTGAAAAATGTTTGAGTAAAAGGGGCCAGATGGCAATAGTGTGGAAGCATAAGGGGTCAGTTATATATTAAGCCTTTCTAAAATAGAGAATAAAAAATAAAATTTTCAATTTTTCAAAATAAAAAAGAATTAAAAAATTAATAAAATATATTTTGTAAATTTTTTAAATAATCTTAATATATATATATATATATATGTATGTATGTGCACGCATATGTATGTATGTGCATGTACATGTACATGCGCATACGCATATAAATATATGATGTTCATGTATATATAGTACATGTATACATACATATGGATATGTATATATATGTATGTATATACATATATACGTAAATATGTATATATGTGTGCATACATATGTATGAATACACACATATATACACACACACACACATATGTATATATGTACACATTTGCATATACATACATATACATATATTCATATGCACATACATATATATGTATTTGTATGTGCATACATACATGTATATGTATGTGCATATATTCACATACATATGTATATACATATACATACATACATGTATGTATGTATATATATACACATACATACATATACATATATATATATGTGTGTGTATGTATATATACACATACATATATATGTGTGTATATACATACCTATATATAGAAAATAGACACTTTAATTTTTCATTTGTTAATAAATGAATACGTTTTATAATTTTTTTACAAAAAATAAAATTTTTTAATTTTTTAAAAAAATAAAAAATAGAAAATAAAAAACTGTTTTCTGCAATTAAACGCCTCCTAAATATTTCTTTCACAAAAATTATATATATTTCATTATTTGATAAATAACATCATTTAATCTTTAAAATTTTATATTTAATTTAGCCCCTCTGAATTTTCATGTTTTTTTATTGAACTAAATAATTAGTTAAAAATATAAATTGGTTCTTAAAATTTGGCAAAAAAATGCAGTTTAGATTCTAAAGTTTAATTTTGTGCAATATAACCTCTAATGTTTTAAAATTGAAGTAATTTGACATCTGAAATGATATCTGGCAATCAAAAATTTAATACGTGTCGTTAAAAAATTGAACCTTTTTTTAAGAGTTAAATTTGTCCGATTTTCAAATTTCAGATGTGATATTATATCAAATAAAACTTTAGGAACTACAATTTTTTTTTTGCCAAATATTAGGAATAAAATTACATTTTCAGCCTAAATAATTTTTACACAAGTCCTTTTACTTTTGGTTTTAGTCACATTAGGTTCTTTATCAACATCAGTGATCGAACTAAATGAGGTTTTTTTTTTCATATTTGAAATTATTTAAAAATTTAATTAGAATTTTGATAATATGGTAATAATATTTAGATTTTTTAGATGTTAAAAAACGGCAAATAAATTGACATTTTGTGTCAGTGTAGATTCAGGCACATTAAGCTAATTTTTAGCTGAAAAACGATAAGTATAGTTGTCATTTTTAATATTAAAAATGGTACCATTTTGAGATTTGACCAGCCCTGCTGACCAAAAATGTCAACCTAATTTGACATTTTTTGATTTTTTTTTAAAGACCCCATTTGGTATGAGTAATTAAATAAGGGGTAAACCCATCCATTGACACCTCAACTTGTAACAAAAGTTCATTTTGACACTTTAACTCGGCCACTAACCGAATAAACACTTGAATTTTTTATATAATTGATTAATAAACACACTTGCTGAGTTGGCAGCAAGTGTATTTCACTAATTAACACAAGCGCGTGAAAGAAAAAAATGGAAATATGTTCCGGTAAAAAACAGTAGACTTCCCCTTCCATTTGCAGACCCAAATCCCAAACACAGACATAAGAAAATTCCCGGCCAGTTACCGGCATTTCTCATGAGTGGAAGAGCAAAAGCCACTGTTGTTGCTGACAATGGAACCAACCGGATTTAACATTTCAGATCACATAGTAAACAATAAATAAAAAGTTCATGCCTTTTCTAATAAAAATTAAAATCCCAACAAAGGAGGAAGGCGATGAATGTTTTTTTTTTTTTATAAACCAGGGAATATATCAATGAAAGATAGTTACAGGGAAGCCAAGAATGCTTCAAGACACAGAAACAAGAGGTAACCAAAGAGATATATTAAAAAAAATTAAATAAGGGGAAATTTGGAACAGAGGATTAATAATTAATTAATCAGAGGTTTAAAGATGAAAGGGGGTCCTCCTCGGGGAACCTTGATTACAATCTTTTGCTGCAATTAATTGACAAATAAACAAAAACCCAGTTCAAATTTCAACTCAAAATGAATTTAGGAGCAAGATCCAGCAACTCTGGCGCCGCCGTGCTCTCTTGAACCTCAGCCAACTCAAGCAGCAACATTTTCTCGCTCATTTTCTACTTCAGATCCAGCATTTTTGGGGACTCTATAACGGAGTTGGAGCAGCCAGGAAAGGAGAAGAAGAATCACGGGGAAGCAAAGATTGCAGCAAAATCAGGAGGAGAATCGGAGTTGGAGTTAGAGGAAGATAAGCAAGATTTAGGAGTGGAAACGGAGGACGCAGAGGAGAAGAAGCAGAAGTTTCTAGGAGAAAGAAAAAAGGAAAAAAAGAACCTACACCTGTCGGTCAAATTGCCAGGTGGACGCGATTGTATTACACGGATGGAATTGTATTTATGCAATTTAAAATTTGTGTTTAAAAATACTAAAATTTGTTAGTTTAGGTGGTTGAAAATATTCCAATTGAAAAGTCTGGTTGTTTATTCGATTAGTGGTTAAATTAAGGTGTTAAAATAAACTTTCGGTACAAGTTTGGGTGTCCATAGATGGGTTTACCCTTAAATAAGAGCTGGATTTCAAAGTTGAAGGTTCCAAAGAACATCAACAGTGCCATTTCTCAGGAGGTTACGGAGGCGCCTTTTAATTTTAAACCACACTGTTGATTCTGTGCCCTTATTCTCAAAGAACATCTTTGCAGCCCCACTAGTAGGACACTTCCAATGAGTGAAGAATGGGTTGATTTGATGTGGGTGGTTTGTCTTCTTTAGAAACATCAACTGAGTGGAAGAACGAATTGGGTCTTTTGGGTTTTACACAGAAAAATTAATGGATATTTAAGGAATTGAATTTGGATTTTTGAAAGGATTTAAGGTGGGTTTTGTTCGCTGCACAAGCCATCAATGGAGTTAATATTTAATTCACCTTTTTTTTTCTAGAGAAAAAATAAAGAAAAAGAAAATAATTTTTCTTTTGCTTTTTATTCATGGATTATCAAATACATGAAGCAGAATTGGGGAAGTGAAGAGGAAAGCAATCAAATACTGGAAACATAATTAGAAGATAGGTTTTACTCCTTTTGCTTGACTCTTGAGAGAATGGAGGAGAGCTCTGTAAATTTTTCGACTACCTGACATTGCATCGAATAAAGACATCAAGCTTTTGTTTTCTTCTTTTCATTTTCGGTTTGTTAAATTATTTGCAAATGGAGTCTTTAAAAAAGAAATTCAGAATACGTCGACATAGGTTGACGTTTTTTGTTAGATCAGGGTCCATTCATGCAGTATATGATTAGATTTCAAGATGATACCCTATTCAACATTAAAAATGGTTACTATATTTGCCGTTTTTCAGTTGAAAGTCAACTTAATGCGTCTAAATTTCACATTGAAACAAAATGTCAACTTATTTATTTTTTTTAATATCTTAAAAACCTAAATATTTTTACTATAGCACTAAAATTCTAATTAAGTTTTAAAATAACCCCAAATATATAAAAAAATCGAACTAAATTACATTCGTGGTCAATATTGTATAAGGTCAAAAATATTTCAGATATTTATTAAAGAAATTAATAAAAATTTCACATAAAAAAAAAGAAAAAAATTGATCCATCATATTGCAAAATATCTTAATTTTTACATTATCCCTGTATATTTTTCGCACAAATCTCAATGTTTTTGCAAAAAAATAAAGTTCATTATAGAGTTGAGTTTAATATATTTCTTTCTTATCACATTAGAACTTCCAAGTTAGTGTTGTTCAGGGGTTGAGGAAGCGATATATGGGTAGGGATTTTCCATGGTTTCTATTTGCCATGTTTTGAATATAAGGCTGCCAAGAAATAGTACAAAACTTGCAATTGGATCTTAGCTTTGTGTACAACAAGAAAATAATGGAACAGCCCACTATCTCTTGGACGTAATCTCATTACATTAACGTAACCTTGTGGCTTATCTGATGAAGAAATGGTTAAGAAAGAGAAGATTTTTCAGAGTTGAGATCAGAAAAATAAATAAATAAAAAAATGGAAACAATTAGGATCGATTTGACCTGTGGCTAAGCTTGGTGTACCAAAAGATTGATTGTGGTAAGAAGGAAAATGCGGAATTGGCTACTATTGTTGTTTTGTTTCATGGTGGAGCACCTACTTGTTATTTCTTTACAATAATCACCAAAACCCTCCTTTTCGGATTGACCTAATTAAATTCCCTGGCCATATCCATTTCTTGGTGGACGGCATGCACCTTTTTAATTAAAATTCCTTAGGGTTTGACTTCTCACAACAATCGTGTTAAAATTTGTATTGACAATCCTTAAATAATGGGATAAAATGACATGATCCATTATTTTTTAACTGAATATTTTAAGTTCGAATTTTTAAATATGAAATATATTTAAATATTTAAGAGAAAGTAATTTGCTCTTTTTATAAATTTGTTTGACATAATTTTAGATTAATTCGTCAGTGAATTTTGAATATATCAAATAATTAGAAAAAGAAGGAAGAATTTGCATTAATGATCGACGATGATGGAAATCAAGTTGAATTTTGTGGGTGTCTCATTCAAGTGATGATACATATATAGGAGATTTAGAATTGAAGGCACATGCTCTTCTAGGAAAGCTTGAAAAAAGGTATTCACAAATCGGCATAAAGAAATGGAGGTGATAGTGAAGCACTAAGAGCACGTGTGGAAGACAATTTGACGGCATGTCACTTGAGAACCCCATCCTTTTTAGGACATATTGAGTGCCCATAAAAAGGAGTTTTTGGAGCACTATCCACAATTAATATTCCGTAACTTAGAATAGAGACATCACTCTTTTTGCCCCCATGGTTAGAAATGGGAGTGGGGAGCACCAAGATCGCCCCTTCGTTTGTGGACTCCTTAATTAATCATCATCTACAATCTCCTTCTTCCTCTCTTAACATTAAACTACACTAATTTCAATCCAAAGTATTCAATTATCATTTTATATATAGTGATATATAATTACGAGTAAGAGTATGTTATTTCATATATATTTTACGATTAATAGCTTGTTCTTAACGTACTCAGTAAAAATTTATAATATTACTGTAAATTAAAACTTTAAATTTAATTGCTTTTTCTTAAAAGAAAAAGGTTTTGAGCTTTATTGAAAGTTTTGAATACTGTAGTAACTATGAAAATTTAAGAGAAATTATAATTTATTTTTCCAGTAATACTAAGATCCAACATAACGTTATTATTATTTTTTGCCTAAATTAAATCTATTCATATCCATTATTTTTATTTTGATTATTAATTAGTTTAAATTCACCTGGCCAGGATTATATCTGAAGAAAATAGTATGGGATGTTGTATAAAATGATTTATAAAGAAATATATTGCCTTAAAATAAATCAATTTTGGAGTGACAAAAATAATTTTCAAAATTTTAAAAGAAAATACAGGGCTCTATAAAAAATAATAAAAAAAGAAGAGCTTAATGGAATAAAATAAATGTATTGAGATTCAACAGCCAAATCTCAATAAATTCAGAAATCAAACGTGTTTTGGAAAAAGAAAAATCTGAAAAATAGCTATTCAAATACTGTGATCATAAAATAGGGATATTACATAAATTTCCATCTAACTATCAGCGTTTAACATATTATATTTTTGAAAAATTAAGAATCAGATTTTTTTCTAAATTTACTAAACATATCAAATTACATACATGGCATTAAAAGAAAGCTGCATGAAAATCAGACAGTTTTGAAATGAAAATAGTGGCAAAAGGCTAATATGATTTTTTTCAACAAATTTAAATGAGTACTATATAATATTTTAATAGTATAAGAATATTACTTATATTTTAAATAATTTTATAAAATTTATTTGATATTTAATTAATTTTAAAAAGTAATAATTTGGGAGAAATTCTATGTATAAATCCATATTGTTTCACTTCATAGTTATCTTGAAAAATAATGAGCAAAATGACAAATCATTATTGAAAGTTGGAAACTTTATAATAGATATTAATGTTGAAACTCGAAAAAGAAAAATAAGAAAGGAGCATTTTGAAAAGGGTTTTTGACCCTCTTTGTCTTTGGGAAGTCATTACCTTTGAGATTATTAAACCCATTGACCTTTTTTCTTTAATTATAATGGGAATATAATATATATAATGGAATATAGGTATTAAAAGTCGAGCAGTGATTTGGTGTGAATATATATTATTGTTTGTACAAATTTAACCGTTGGATGAGAATTTTTTTTTTAATCGCATGGATATGCGAATCAAATCATAACCCATTAAGAGGGGATGCATGCACTAAGGTAGTCTTGGAAAAAATAAAATAAATGGCACAAAGGTTTTGAAAATGACTATGAGCCGCCCTTACAATGAACAAAGACCATAACACCTCATGGATAAAAATTACTTAAATTAAACTATTGTTTTGCACCCTTGTCTCCCCATTACAGGGAAATGCTTGCAACCATCCGCCACTTCCTTTTGGTGCTATGCAACATAACTTTTTCTTCTCCATTTTGCCCTTCTCAAACTAGATTATTTCAAAGTTATTGATGGCTCTGATGCTAGCCTAATGTATACATAAAACTATGGTCACTTTGTTTTCATAATATTTTATAATTTTTTAGTTGATAGCCAAACTCTATAATCTCTTTCGAGCAGTCCAATCACTTGATTATTCAATTCATTTCGGATCCGAACTTATACTTAGACACAGTCATATTTGGACTTAGAGTTGGATAGGGACATTCAGTTATTTAAAGTAGATAAAAGTTCTACTTAAGCGTTCCAACTCAGCTCTCGGTCAGAGAAAATATCTTTCCAAATGAAATTCTTGCTTACAATAGGAATTCGCTCTAAGAAGAAAATTGAAATCTATTTGAGATAAAATTTATATCTCTATAATTAAATATAATATTTCAAATATTTCTCTTTTAACCAGTTTATTCTAAGTCTTTTCTAAAATAATATTCTAAATTAACTATCGAAATTTTTAATCGACAAAAATTTCATTGGAATTCTTTATTTTTAAGAATTTAGATGTTTTTGAAAAAAATTCTCATCCAAGTTTAATTTCAAAAACAGTCCGGTTATCCTTACTGTTATCATTAATCTATAAATTCGTTGATAGTTGTGGGTTTAAATAAGCTAAAAAATTTATGGAGGTTGGGGTTTGAATTTGTTGGGGGTAGGAATGGTATACTTGGAGAACAGAAGGGGGAAATTGGTAAATTCAGATAGAGTGAAAATGAAATAATATCAGCACCCAGAGACATGAGGATACGATGGAAGAGAAGTGGGCTCTCCACCCTCTTAGTGGATTCACCCCACGCTTCTCCTCCTCTCCCTAACTGGTGGGCCCCATTGCCATCCTCTATTTCTTTTTTATTTTCATTTAAACAAAATTATTCATTGTCATTGGTGAAACTATATCAAACCCAAGTCCATAATTAAAAAAATTGGAAATCAACCTCAAATATAAGTTTAATCCATATCGTCTAATTATAAAAATATTATTAAAAAAATTAAATTCAAAATTTTTTAAATCTTTAATTAAATAATTAGCAAGTCAACTTCTAATAACTGATCAGATTTATTTTTATCAGATTTTTTAAAAAGTTACAAGACAGTACAAAATGAATAAAAATATCCATAAAAATCATATTGAGACTTACTGAAATTTAAAATCTCAAATATAAAAATATAAAAAAAATCAGGTGTAATACTGCTTATATTCCAGTGGACTCGATTTGATGATATAAGTTCAAATAGCATATAAAAACTTTGATAAAATAAATAGGGGCCTAAAGAAATGTGAAATATTTTAGGCAAAAAATAAAAAAAGAAAAAGACCTAAATTAAAATGATTATGTGATTCAATGAGAAAAAAAAAATTAATGATAGCATGTTGAAATGAATAATAATTTGATAATGTGTGTAAAGATGTATTATAAAAAAAAAAGTATTGGACCCCACAATCCTTAGAGTTCCAATTGCTGATAGCCATGTGTCCATTTCGTGTTGTCCACGTGCCCACTCCCACCTGAATACCGTAACACCGTGGATCCTACCATTATCCCACGCGGATTATCTTTTAGATTTCTTTTTCTTTATTTTATATAAATAATTCTAAGAAATTCTCCTAAGTGGAGTTGAGTTGCAGATATAAAAAATTAATTTATATATTAGCAGTGATTTTTGAATGAAAATATATATAGTGTATAGGTGAATAAAATCCTATTTGAATACGCAAATTATGATATTGAATAGTATATTTATATTAAATAAAATATTAATAAATGGTCTTTAAGATAACATTTCGGTGATAGATTCTGACTCTTCTGCCCTAAAAAAAAATACTAAATAAGCCATCACCCCCATTAAAAATGAATATGTAAAACAAAGCTGATATAAATATTGTAGAAACAGCAGTGGATACTTTTTATGCATGCTTAAATCCTAGACGACATTGCTCCCCAGTGATGCGTTCGCATAATTAATTTTAATAATTTTGGTGGTCAAATAGTATGCTTCCATTATCCTGTTATAAAAGGCAATAATAATAATAATAATAATAATAATAATAATAATAATAATAATAAGGGTTTTTTAAAGTTGGCAGTGCTTCTATAAATTCAGATCCTCCATTGAGTTACAGCAAGAGAGCCCTCTCATTCTGCAAAATAATTTCTATCAAAATGGGTGAGGTTGTGGAGATCATATATACAAATGGTTTCTCAAAGCTTTGCAATGATCATCGTGACTCTTCTTGGTATGAAGAAACCATTGATGATGATCTCAAATGGTCTTTTGCCTTGAACAGGTCAAATCTTTTTTTTTTTTTGTATCAAATATTTCAGCCATTTATGCTTCTCTTCTTCTTCTTGGAAAAAAAAAAATTCGTTCGTTTTTTTCTTTATTTTTTATTTGCTTTATAATCTATTATTCTTTTGTGCATATAAATTAAAAGTTCCCTACCTTATTATTATTATTTTATATATGTCTATTCTCATCCGGGGATTTAGTAATATTATCGATAGGAAAAAATTAGGACGTAGACAATTAAATGCATTAATTTTAATTTAAATATAACTCAATAGTTTATAATTTTGGCAGCGTGCTGCATAAAGGCACCAGCGAATTTCAAGACATTGCTCTCTTGGACACGAAGAGGTTCGGCAAGGTCTGTACGAGTTTGTGTTTTTGCTGAGTATTTTTTCCTATAGTTTTTATTGTTATTATTTAAAAAACAAATCTCTTTTTTATTTGACATGTTACGAAATTTAAGAGATAAAAAATTATTTAGGGATAAAATTTGTGGGTGTAGGTGTTGGTGATAGATGGAAAGATGCAGAGTGCTGAAGTGGACGAGTTTGTTTATCATGAGTGCTTAATTCATCCTGCTCTTCTTTGCCATTCCAAGTCAGTCTTTTTATTTCCATATATATGTATATATGCGCTTAATTTTATAAAAGAAAATTATTATTATTGTTATTGTTATTATGATTATGAAAAGAGGTGCATTTATATGTTAATCCAAGTTAATGAAACAAAATATCTAAGGAATTGCATACTGAACAGCCCAAAGAAAGTGTTCATAATGGGAGGTGGGGAAGGGTCTGCTGCCAGGGAAGCTCTGAAGCATAACTCTATAGATAAAGTTGTGATGTGTGATATTGATCAGGTAATTAATTAACTATTCTCTCGTAACAAACTACTTAATTGTCTCTTAATTAATTTTATGCCCATTTTCAAATTTTAATTATCTCAAAATTTTGCAGGAAGTGGTGGATTTCTGCCGCAGATATCTAACTGTAAATCAACAAGCATTTTCTAACAAGAAGCTTAATCTAGTCATTAATGATGCCAAGTACCAACATTCGTCCACTTTTTTTATATATTAAACCCTATTATATATGTTGATTAATTAATATTAAAACCATTACATAATGAAGGGCTGAATTGGAGAAGAGGAAAGATAATTTTGATATCATAATTGGAGATTTAGCTGATCCAGTTGAAGGAGGGCCTTGCTATCAGCTCTACACAAAATCTTTCTATGAAAAGATTTTGAAGCCTAGGCTCAATGATAATGGCATCTTTGTCACTCAGGTAACATATTATTGTATTTTTTTTCCTTCACATATCCGTATGAACAAATCAATAAAAAACTGTCATGTACAGAAAAAAATAAAAAATAACTATATATACTTTCGCGTATATTATAATTTTTAACTGGTTGGTTAATTATTATCATTTTTATAATGGAATGTGCATTAATTTTGTAGGCTGGGCCGGCAGGCATTTGTACCCATAAGGAGGTATTCACCTCCATATATAACACAATTAAGCTGGTCTTCAAATGTAAGTTTTTTAAAATAAATATATATTACTAGATTTAGATTAAATTTTGCATTTAGTTCTTTAATTTGATATTTTATTTGAGCAGATGTGGTGGCATACAGTGCTCACGTGCCATCTTTTGCTGATACGTGGGGATGGGTTATGGTAGGCAAATGCAACTTGATATATATATAATTTTTTTGAATTAGTGGAAGTAATTATTGTGTTTATATAAATTGAAATTAATTAAATGCAGGCCTCAGACCAACCGTTTTCCATAAAAGCAGAGGAGATTGACAGGAGAATTGAAGAGAGAATTGAAGGTGAATTACTTTATTTAAATGGTGCTGCATTTCTCTCCTCTACCACCTTGAATAAGACTGTTTCTCTTTCGTAAGTTCACCTCTCTTCCATTTTCTTAAACATTTTATTCTCTTTACAGCCTTTTTTTCTACAAAAAAATAAAATAATACTTTTATAAAATTTGATGGTTCAGGCTGCTAAATGAGACGCATGTGTACACTGAGGAAGATGCAAGATTTATACCAGGACACGGACTGGCTTACAGAAATTGAGTCCAATGCTTGGGGGGGAAGTTGCTGTATAGACAGAGATTGTGGCAATGGCAAAGGCTTTAAAAACATTTCAATTCTCTTTAAAAAAGGCAAAAGAGAAAAAAGATCAATGCTTTGTTTCATTTAGACAATTATATTATTATATATGTTAGCTTCATTATGGACTTGCTATAGAACTCCGGTAATCTGTCAAATTTGTCTAAATTTAATCATTTATGAGGCATTCCTCCATTTATATGGTTTCTAATCATTATTTGCCTATCTAATTGATACCAAGTAAAGTAAAGATGCTATTAGAAAGCTTTGGAAAATTTCAAGAAGCATCTAATTTTCTTTAAAGATAAATATAACCCTCCAATTTAAACAAAACTAAGATGTTAATTAAGATGCAGATTCAGATATACAGACTATTTTGCTACGTAATTCAAAAGACGAAGATATTAGCAACTGAATTCATTTAATAATTTGGCCCAGGCAACAAGGTTAGAAGGAACAAGCACATACTTGCAGTCTGTCCATGATCATTACCCAACAATCATCCTTTGGTCACAGCTGTTGGTTGGATGTGACGTGGCTGAGATGAACTTGTTGGGGTAGAAGATAGTATTTTATATTTAAATCTTGAAATATTTTCTTTACTTCCATTACAAGTTCAGTCCTCCGCTTGTTCTTCTCTGCATATTCCTGGAAGTTCATAGTGTGGATACAATAAAGAGCCATCTTTAACTTATTCACATTTTCAATTTCCTTCACCACAACACTGTGATTTGGATGCCAGTTTTGGGGATTGTTCTCCAAGTACCTGACCAAAAAAAAAAAAAAACAGAAATCAGGATTTCTTCATTCAATTTGCTAATAGCATGATACCAAGTGAAGGAGCAAACCAAAGGTGCAGAAACTCACTTCTTGATTTTATCTTTCAGTAGTGCAATTTTCTCTACCGGAGTTGCAAAATCAATTGAGAACTCCACTGAATCACCCATATCAGGACTTCTGTAGTAGTTGCTGATAGGCTTTGTAGCCAAAACAGAATTCGGATAATATAACTTTTCATTATCAAGCTTCATGAAAACTGTCGTTAAGATGTTCATTTCCTCTACCAACAACTGCCAAGTTCCAAACCAAGCAGAGTTCAGGAAATAGCGTCGAAAGAAGGAAAAATAAAGGAAAAATTATTGACCGTTAGGATATACCGGCATGCCATCAACAACACAACGATCACCAACATCAAATGGATGCATCACAAAAACAAATATGATAGCTTCAAATATGGTCTTGCAGGTATTTCCAAACATAAAAGCTGCCACTACAAGCTGTGATGATAGGAAGACGAGTACTTTCATTGTTGCAATTTCCATCAGCAGAAACCAAATAACAATTGTCACAACAAGTAGGATCCCTGTCACAAGTTTACTCAATTGCTTGATGGCTGTTTTCGTGTCGCTTAAAGCATGAGCAAGTGCTTTCCGACCCTTGTAAACCTTCACCTGTTAAAGATAATAGAATCACTCATGTAAAGATAAAACATTCTATGTATCCAATGGATGGTGAGAATGGAGAATGAGCATACATGAATTAGTAAACTATGCAACTCAATGAAGCTCTCTATAGTATCAAGCTCAACAAAAGTATTGGCATACCCATGACTTAGACATGTTTATTTACTTTAGCCACTAATAATGGAACAGATTAACCACATTCATAAAAGTCAAAAGTAATATTTTTTCAACATTTTGCTGTGGTTCATCTGAAGTATAGCTCTACTACTCTTAATCTTGCATCTATTGGCCTGACAGTCGTGCCTCCAAGATTCAACCTCCTAATTGCAGGCATAAGCCTATTGCCATTGCAGTCAGGAATGACTTCATATTTCCCTTTTGTGATTTATAAAAGGCATAATGCAGAGAAGACATACGAGCTAAGGACAACAGAGTTTTTCAATATAATAATAATAATAATAATAAAAAGAAGGAAAAATCTACACGGGTGATGTAATCGGAAGCCACAGTGGATACCAAGTTCGCATAAATTGTATTTTTCTTCCACGCACAAGGCATAAATGAAAGATTTCATAATTTGCCAGGTACACTGAAGGACATTTGTCTTGTCCCAAGCAAAAAATTAATGACCAAGGCACATGATCATCGCGCAATCAAGTTTACATGGATCTAAGAGATCAAAAGACAAAAATTAATTCTTACTGCAGGAAGTAAGCAAGGAATTTTACCACCCAATCCCTCAGAGTTTTTCTGTCAATTTGCCAAGGCTCAGATACTCCAAATAGTGGAAAAACAAGATCAACCTCCTCCTTAATCATGAACCTTAAGAAATCCTCTTCCTCAATGTACCTATTCAGAAAAAGATAATTAAAAAAATAATCTGAACATATCAACACCATAATCATCCAGAAATGTAAAAGAATTCTTACTTCGAGCCAGGCTTGGCCACATTCCTGAAAATGTGATAGGCAGCAGCAATTGCTTCCATCTCATTGGTGATCTCGGTATCAGTTTGTTCCCCCCCTCCATGACCAATACTTTCATCCAATTGTATCAGAGATTGTGGACAGCCGTGAACTTGTCACTGCATCAACCAAAACCTTCATGGTCCAAGCTGAAACCTTTTCCTGCTTCATCTTATGAACTACACCCATGTCAATCACCTTTTTCTCTGTTTTTCCTTTACCCTTTTTCGTATTCATGAAGCTCAGTTGACCAGTACTGGCTGATTTCCCAACCCTCTCAGCCTCCTCTATAAGGGGAGGCCCTGAGAGTGTTTGCACAACATATTGATGAAAGACTGATTCTTGAATTCTATCAAAGAACTTGCTGACATGAAAATTAGATGCTAAAATCTTTAGCAATAAAGTCTTTAACAACCACAAAAATGACCCAATAAGAAGGGAAACAAGAGTCCAGGTTACATATTTTAGAATCTTGGTAGCAGTTTTAGATCGCTTAAGTCCATCATCGAATAGAAATGCCCAAGCAGTAAGAACCAAACCTATCCAAATAAACACCTGAACACTATTTTTCAATCCATAAACAAAATAAAGTACTTTCTTCCTTAGTAAAAAATTCCTCTCAATCAAGAAGACAATGATATTCATAAACCAATTAGTGAATAACAAGCCAGAGAATATTACTATCACAAGCACAAACCATTTCCAAACTTCCAAGCCCCAAATCACAGGCTTTTTCAATTTGTCAATAGTCAAGCTTGCCAGCAAGCATCCAAGAATGCACACAAATATAATCCACTGAATCACAACCTTAACTCTTACTCCCCTATGTTTCAGTCGACTTGACTCGACCTTCTTAACAACCTCCTCCATATCATCTTCCTCATCAGCAAACCCCCCAGGAGATGCCATGAGAGGCGTTTTTGGAGTAACTGGGTTTGTCCCAAAAGTAGAAGCAGACTTGTTATTAGGTGATCCTCTGCTAATTGAAGTCCTATAAGGCGAACTCTTAGCTATTTGCTCTTGCAGTGTCAAGCTATCCTCCTCCAATGCAGTAGCATCAACAGGTAAAGGTTGTTCTGCAAATCGTGATTTGGGTTTTGAGTACACTGACCTAGTGAGGGACCTTTTCCTAATGAGGTTCCCATTGTTTGTAGTGATCTTGGGGGGCTTATTGGGGCTTGCCATAAACCGTGAAATCTCTGGTGAAGGATAGCTCATAGCGGCATTACCAGATTCTTTTATGGGTGAATTTGGCCAGATCTGCTTAGAAGCAGCACTGCCCAAGTCTATTGATGTAGACCCTTTTGGGGTTCCATTGGCTTTTGGGGTTTCCTCACTTGAGATTGTTAGTTGCACTTCTCCTCTTACATTGGGGCTCCCCTTTTGGGGTTCCATCACCATGCTTATTCAGTCTATCAAAGCCCAGCACCTGAAGAAATTGCTTAAAAAAATCTAGATTCCAACTTCAAACGAAAAATGCAAACAACTTGCTCAAAATCCAAAAAAGCATAGTTTGGTTAAATATATATCTATCAAATAAAACAAATGAATATCCCAGAATCAGATTTATCAAACCCAAAGCTGCAGAGTGAAAAGAAAAATCAAAACTTTACACTAAAAGAAACAAGTTCGACGCCAAACTCACCTTAAGACATTGAGATACCAACGTTATAAAGGAGAGCACTTGATTGTTCACAAAAAAGCTAGCAACTTTGAGGCTAAAGACAGAAAGCAATAAGTTCTAAATTTGCAGAAATGCTAAATAACAGCAAAAACACGAGATGGACAGAACATAAACCGGAAAACCAGCTACTGTACAAAGAATCTAATTATTGGATGAGAAGCCTCAAGTAGAAAATTTATAGTGAAAGATCATAAGGGTCAATGATGATAAGCTGAGAAAAAGACGCTGAACAACAACCAGAACATATACAACTGTAAGAAGAAGAAGAAAACAAAAAGAAACAGATGTTGGCAATCGGCAGAGGGACTCACATATGAGAAAAGGAGACATTTATAGATTTTAGCACGCTCTGAACATAAAAAAATGGATGGAGCGGGCTTTTTAGGTCCGGTGAGTTAAAGGGTAGTGTTGTAATTTAGTATTGATTTGAGGACCATTATGGTTTCTTTATTTTTACCAATAATAGGGGAAATTTTACTTTTTTTTTTGTGCCCTTAAATTTGTTAAAAAGAGCAATTGAGTCTTTTGATTGAACTTTAATCAATTAAAAGCTCTAAATTCAAGCATTTAGATATGACAAAATTGATTCAAACCCATAGATTCGATTCAAATTTACAAAAAAAATTGATCCAAATTCAATTCAATTCACATAAATATCCATTGGGTTAATCCAAAATTGATCTATTTTATTTTTCAATCCAACCCAATACCCAATAAGTCAATCCAAAATTAATCCATTTCACTTTTCAATCCATTGGATATTAACCCAATAGGTATTTTTAAAATTCAAAGATCTTGACCCATTGGGTATTAACCCAATGAATATATTATGTGGATTGTCAAAATTTTAATATTTGACCCATTGAGTATTAAAACTAAAGCTGTATATAAAGCTAAGTCAGCCAAAATTAAATTTTAAATGTGGCGGAATGTGAAAAATTTAGAGAAGGCAAGGTTGTAAATTAAACAAGAGAAATCTATGGGGTAAAATTATAAAATAAAATAAAATAATCCACTCATTAATTAACACTGTAAGTGCCGCATAGCTGACTAAGTAAGAAGATGATGTGGGTACAAAATTCCCAATCAGGCTCTAGTTGGTCCACGCGAACTGGAAACCGAGTAGTTTTGGACTGAATTTAAATTAATTAAATTAGTAGATTTCGTATAAACGATGGATATAAAATAATTACTCTTTTTGTTGGCCAAAAATCTACATTATTAGATTGGTTTTCTTTTTGTAGTCACTCGATTTTCACTTCCAGAAATATATTAATAAAATAAATATAATAATTAATTCATAAATTTATTTTTTAAAGAAATATGACATTTCAACATTATTTAAAATTCTCAAATTATTGCATTTTATTCTCACTTGATAAAAATATTAATAATAATATGAAGTACGATAGGCAAATTTTAATTTCATGATGAACATTTGTACATTTAGAAAAAAACAAGTATGTACGGATCCAACAAATATATTTCATATTTCATGTTGAAGCAACGAGAACAATATGCCATTTGTGAGAATTCATCATCCATGGATCGATCCAAATCAATACAATCCATTAATGACCCATATTTTTTGACTCATTAATAACCCAACCCATTAATGATCCATCTATTAATGATCCAATCCAAACACGTCCAACCCGTCCATTTGCTACTCTACAAGTATTGATAAGTTAGAGAAAAAACTAAACTTAATAATTAAGAGAAATTTATTTTGCTAATTACATACATAAAAATTAAATTGTTATTTGTTATCTTTTAATTAGGATAAAAACTAAAATTGTAACATTTCGAAATTTTGAGATCGATAATTGATCAAAAAAATGGAGATTTATGCTAGTAATGAAATTAAGAAATCAATTGTAGGCTTGAAATTAATATTTTTTATTTAAATTAAATATGGCAATAAATAAGTAATGAAGTAAAATATGAAAATAAATTATTAATTGATTAAATATTTATGTATATGTGTGAAAGAGAATAATAATAATAATAATAATAATAATAGGGGCAAGTCTCTGGATTTCTCTAGACAAACCACCATGACCACAAATTTAAAAAAGAAAAGAAAAGAAAAAAAAAAAAAGAACAACTAAAGAAAATAGAAAAGACAAGGAAGAAAAGAAAAAAAGAGAGAAAGATAAAGGATAATGAGAGAGAAAAATCAAGATAGGGGCAGGGAAAGTGAATCATCAGTGCCGGCGATTGTCTGACATCATCTTCCTTAGTCGATGGCCTTCGCTGCTATTTATCTCCGTTACAACCACCGTCTCACCCATATTGCAGCCCTTGAAGATCGTTATTTCTTTTTTCTTCCCCAATACGATCTTCGCTTCTAATTTTCGATCAACACAGGTGGCGAGAGGCGAAGAGAACGGTACCAAAGGACTT
>CM075818.1:39184058-39344763 GCA_037975025.1 Excoecaria agallocha
ACACTCGCAATCCCCATAAGTTCTGAATTATCAAAATATGAACCATCAGTTTTTTCATTTCAAGAAACTGAAAACTGGAGGGGACCATTCAATATTAGGCCTTAAATTTAGAAGAAAATGCATATTTTTAACGTTATCAGCAGTTAAAACAGGGTCCTGCCCTTTCAAAATATCCAACTTGTGAAATTTAATCAAAAAGAGGAGTGGATAAAGCATAGGTGAAACAAGAATGATGATTTCAAATTAGGTGGCAACTACTTCAATTAGTACTATTTTCTTGAACGTAAAATGGAAAAAAAAAACCACAAATTTTTATATTTTTCTATTTTTTGCCTTGATTTTCAGTCTATTTTGTTTAATCTTCAAACAAAAATTTTAGGACGCAATAAGTCAACATTTTATAACTCATACGTCATTCCAACATATAAAACGTTTTATTTTGTTTTTATTTGACTCAATAATACCATTCATTTTATTTTTTATCAAAATTGTTCTTTACATTTTATGTTTTTATATTATGTTTTTTAAACATAACAATAATAGCACCAAATAATGACCAATTTCATTCAAATAAGCTAGAAAATAATTTTGAAGAACTATATTTGCGTGTATACTTTGGCACAAGTCATTCAAATATGAAATAATAAAAAAAATAAAAAATATATTTCTAATGACTAATTAATAAGTGGATCGAAAAAGAATTGACGTGAGCAATATGAAAATGTACATAAGCTACCACTGAAAAAGGTAATGCAAGAGAGGTAGAAAAATTGATAGAAAAAATGGATTACTTGGTTGGGTTATATAATAATCAATAACCCACATTTATATTTTTAAAATGTTAAAATGATTTATATAGGTTATAATAATCCATTGTAATTATAAAAAATATGGGTTAAGTGGATTGGATTGGTTGGATTAATTGGGTTACACTAATTTTGAACACCGCTAAGGTACACTGGTACAGGGGATGTGTGGGTGAATATATATGTACGTTTTTATGTAAGATAAGCCAAAGCACAACCAAACGGTACCATTTTGCCATAGATCCATGCTAAAATTTGTTATTTTCTAAACTACCATTAATGGTGTCTACAATATCTGCAAGTTTCCAAATAATCTAGGGTTAATGAAGTTTGTCAATGAAAAATGGTAAGTTATTTTGTAGTATCTGCAGAAATTTCTCTAATCAATGAAACTTATCAGGTTTATGCAATCCAGCAACCCGGATGAAGGAGCTTCATGAGATTGATATGTGCTCCAAAAGTCCTACATTACCAGCCGATGATGAATAGCTACATTACCAGCTGATGATGAATAGCCTTTCCTGATTTCAGAATGAACTGATATTTTCCAAGGAATCTACATCTCAAGAAAGCTACTTTGATCTGAAAAATCGTCCTTGGTTTGATGGCAAAGCAATTACATTTCTTGTTGCTGCTTTTGAAATGATGGCGGCGATGGCGTTATACCCTTTGGTTATGACTGTACAAAGAACTAGTTTAGTATATTATGCTCAAGAGTTGAGATACTGTAAAATTTAACAGTTGAAAGATACGACAGATATCAATACAAGATCAAATCATATTATTTTTATGTTCCATATTGGTACTGTTGTCTTTGGTAAGAATTTCTTTGGTGTTTCAAGTAAATCTGAATATATAATTTGACAAATTTATAATTTCGACATCACTTATGTTTTAAGAAATAGAATTAATATATATCATGATTAGTATGAGAAATGTATGCATTGTGTAGAAGTTTGGGTGAGAGGTTTCTATCAACGGTCATGATGGGTCTATCGTACCATAGCTCTAAGCAGTAATTAAAGTACACAGAGCTGGTGAATAATATTCAAATTTCTTAGATTTTTTCTTGGCAAGATTTGAATAAATGGTATTTGTAAATCAATAATATTTGATAAAGGAAGGAAATGATTTCTTTCAGAGTTATAAAATCAAGGGCGAGGGCAATTATTCATATAGTAATAAATAAACAAAAATATATATCCTATGATGATATATTCATTTTATGGGCCACCATATAAGGTCCTCCTTCCATCACAAAAAAAATAGTCTTATCCATTTTTTTTCATATGTATACATATTAAGAAAAATTCGGTATTATATTATAGTTAAATGATAAAAAAAATTCCATTGCATTCCAATTTATTAGATGACTAATAATTATTAACCTAATTCATTCAAAATTGCCTCGATTAATTTTTGGCAGGATCCACTAGTTACTCGATTTGTATGATCGTAAATTGACTAAGCCCATTTATGATATTTGATTTAATAAATTTTTTCCAATACAAATGTGTAATTCTTTTTAGATTATGTGCAAATTTTTTTTTTATTTGATTCAATTCAATTCACTTATAACTGTTTATATTAAAAAAATTATTTATAACTTGCAAAATCGTAAATTTATAGGCTTGATACATATACATGTATTTAAATTTAACTTTATAATCTATTTCAACACTTAGATTTTTATAATAATTTATTGAATATATATATATATATATATATATATATATATATATATATATATATATATATATATATATATATATATATATATATTATATATATATATATATATATATATCAATTTTATGAATAATAAATACAAATTTACACCATTTTTACAAAATTAAACTATATCAAAATCAACAATAAAATCAATTAATTTTATTTTTAATTTATGTCAGTTTCATTCTACATGTGAAATATCTATTTTATTACAGTAATTTAAATGCCATATCAATACAATTAAATATTACATATTTTATTTCTCAAATACAATGTAAAGTTATACTCATTATTTATAAAATAATAAATATATATATATGCTCGAATCGTTATTATTAAAATTTAAGTATTTAAATGAAGTATAAAATCAAATTATTTGTAACTAATATTACTCTTGCCATTTCTTTTTAGTGTATTAAGACATTGTTTGTTTTTTTTTACATTATGGTTAATATATAAATTATATATCATATTCTTATTTAACATTATCTTATTAATCACAATCAAAATTTCTCATGTTATGTTATTGAAGATGATATTTATAGTTTTAATAATATTATAATAATTATAATTACTTAAAGTAGATAAAAACTATAGTATGAGCAGAGTATATATCTGGACGGACCAACTTAAATTGTCGTCCCCGATGCAATATTGTTCTTTTAAGTTGTTGCAAAGTGCTCCATACTCATTTGACCTCTTTCTCTACTGTCCGATTGTCTTACAATTAAATTTTATCACTAATCCAACGGTGTACACAGAAAAATACGTACGCTTGAAACTCACATAAAAGTTATCGCCCTTCCAGAATCTCAATATAAATATGGACAAAGCTTGGTTGTACCATAATCGTCAGCTATGGATCAGTTACTGCAAAAACCCACCACGTCAGAGCATCTCTACCACTATCCTACGTGTCATCATTTAATGCCAGCATGTCACTTTCCTTTTCAAACTCTTTCTTCTTCCTTTATAAACATTTGCATTGTCTCTCTACAGTATACACTTAGCAAGTTGCCCACAGTTTCTCTCCAAAAAATGGAAGGATCTTTACCGCCACCGGAGAAAAACATCTTTATTATGGAGAGTCTTCTGGATTTTCTCTATGAAGCTGACTTTGAAACCGAGCTCTCGCCGGAGCTTGCCATAAGAGAAGAGATGATAGAGGAGGTAATGCAAGATTTATACAAAGAGATATCATGCACGGAGGAGAGAGCGGTGACTCCTTCGTTGCTTCCGCCGCAACCAGCTCCGGCAGTGATAGAGGTGGGAAAGAGCGAGAGCTGCGGGGCGTCCATGTCGGAGTCGGAGTCGGAGTCTTCAATCATGGCTGGGGTGACGTTCGGGGAGGTGAAGGAGGATGAGTTTATGGACGGCTGTGATGGAGTTGAGTTTGGTGATGAGTGGCTGGAAAAAGTTATGGGGTGGAACCCACTGGAGCTTGAATTGTGGACCCAGACAATTTGCATGAAATAGTTAGTGGGTCCCAGTCAAATCTCCGAACGTTTGATAGTCAGAATGGGGTTTCTTGGTAAAAGAAATTAGCAGGTCCTTTTTTTTTTTAAAGTATTTTTTAGGAATTAATTAGGAGAAACCAGTGGTTTGGTTTGGTTTGGTGGGTTTTTATGTTAATTTTTTTTTAATTTCTCTAATGCTATCGCTGGTTTTGGCAATTAAAATCTTAATTAGATCTTAATTTCTCTGTGCAGCCACACAGTTTTCATTCAAACTTTACAAAATTTGTTATCACTTCAATGGCATTGAATTAAATTAAAATCCACTAAGAAATATGAGTAGACTCTGCAAATCAGGATCTGAAAATCAAGAGCGTGTGTTTCATAAACACATAAAAAAAAAAAGATTAGTGTAGAAGAATAATGGATATTCTTGATGGTTAATTACTCTAAGATTATAGGCTAACAATTTAAATTTGGTTAAACATAATTTAGTAGTTAGATTATGTATTTTCTTAAGTTTTGGTAGCATAAGTTATATATGTAAAGATCTGGAGACTTCTCTCTTAAGAGTTAAGAAATACCTCAATAGAATTTCACTCATGTTTTTTTTTTTTTTTTAAATTAGTAATTAACATTCTTGTTAATCACAGGTTGCTCTTGTACCATGACCAAACAAACACTAATTAATTACAGAAAGAAAGTGTTGCTAAAATTTTGTATTAAAGTAAGAAATCTCAAGTTTTATGGGAAATTGATCCGCTAATGCATATATAATTGATACAACCAAATACCAGCTAAGTAACTATCTAAGACAACTAATGTCTAACATCTGCTGATGTCTATATAAACATACAGAAAATGCTTTCCATAATCATCTCACCGCCTGCATTGCCCCTTTATACATCGCAGTAATTCTCCTATTTTTTAATCTGAAATATATATACACACACACTGCCACTCTGAGTGAAATTCGAGCTGCAGTCACTAAAATTAATATCAATAAACTTAATTTGGACTTTTATTGACTTTGTCTTCAATAAAGAAAGGTTTCCCTGGAGGAGATGAAGAGGACGAGGACAGCAGTGGCTGTGAAGAGGCTGCTAGTTAATAATTACGGTGATCTTTTCAACTTGAAGGAAAGAGAAATAATAGGTTGCCATACAACTGGACAACTTGTTATCTAATCTGGACAAGATGTATTCTGCTATAGATAAGCTATAATCGGACGCTAGTTGGCATGTAGTAACCAAAGAATACCTTATCTCAATTATTAATGGCCCAAATGACACTCCTGCCAGCCCATAGCTTGTCCATTAAATTTTGCTATGAGGTAATTTTTTCTATACTATTCCTGTCCTTATCTCTTATTTGTTACCATCAGAGTAAAATTTAAATTTTATTTTTTTATTATTTTTAAATTCTTAATATAATTTATTTTATTTTTTAATTTAATTTAATTTTTTTAATAAAATTAAAATCAATTAAATTTAATAATTTTATTTTAATTACATAATTTAATACTTAATTTATGTATATTTATTATTCCTTAATTTTAGTAAAATCAACACAATTGACGGATAAAAAAAAAGACAGGGATATATAATAATGAGCTTTTTTCTTTCTTTTTTTTTTTTAATTGTGTTGTATAAACATTGGTTCTCTAAACAAACTAAACTAGCAAATGCTGGATCCAAATTTCATAAGACGAAAGGGAGCAGTTAATGGATCTATAATGTCTGTCGGGCTAATTATATGAGGACCCAAATAAAAAGATATTAGAGGAAATTAACCCAACTGCCAATTTTTTTGCCCTTTTTTAAAAAAATACAATCCTCCTTTACAGTCTTTCGTAAATCTTCCCTTTTAAAATTTCATTTTCAAAAATACAACTTTTATTCACTTTCTCATTTCTTATAGCTCTGCTTTTGACGACATTGCATTCTTCACCGTAGGGAAAAGCCATGGGTGGCGGCTCATTCAATAGATAAGTGCATATCATTTTTTTTGTTCTCTTCTCTGCACCTCTTCTACTATTATTCTAGGGTTTCATCATTGCCTCCGATCTTCAATTACTGGTTGTCATTCGCGATGTTATAAGCAATCGATTCGATGAAATATTTCCTAACTATAGTTTTTTTTTAATGATTTTACACTGATTGGTCTCTGTTTCTGTGTTTGTTAAGCAATGGTAGATCTCTTTAAGCTCAACAATGGCAAAATGGATGTGAAGATCACTAGTCTGGGTTGCACCATTACTTCCTTGTCCATACCTGACAAAAATGGTAAATTTGTTCTCTTTTCCTTATTTTATTTATCATTAGCTACCTGAAACTGGTAATGATGTATGGGTTTCGTTGGATCTTTGAAGGGAACTTAGCTGATGTTGTTCTTGGGTTCGATTCCCTTGAGCCATATCTAGTAATTCTGTTCTTTTCATTTCATTTTATGTTCTAATGTGATTGATTGAGGATTTGATTGGCTTATTTCAATTTTCCTACAATACCCATTTGGTATTTCAAATTAATTATGTTACTTGTGATCATTTACAAGGAGTTTATGATCAGTATATTTCTTTTTGTTTTGGGGTTATTATCTTTTGTGTGTGTGTGTGTGTTTCTAAATCATTGTTTTGAACAGAAAGGAGTTGCACCTTATTTTGGGTGCATTGTGGGAAGAGTTGTAAATAGGATTAAAAGTGGAAAGTTTACTCTCAATGGAGTTGAATACACTTTGCCCCTCAACAGGCCTCTAAACAGTCTTCATGGTGAGGGATCATCTAAGTACTCCAAACAGTCTCTAAAGGCCAGTGTTGTTCATAGTACTCAAATCTTTGTCTTCAGTTGTTTGTCCTTTTTATCCTGCAATGATACAATATTTTGAAAACAAACATTTTTCGATGTTAAAGATCAATTTAACATGGTGCAGGGTCTTATGCTTCTAGGATTTCTCTGGGTTTGCCTGTTGCTGCCTTTTCCTATTTCAAATTGTGATTGAAGGTTTTTTCTTTTTCTTTCTTTTGTTTCTTTCAGAAACAAGTTCTTAAAGCCTAAAGTTCAATTGCCCTTTGATGCAATTCTCATCATCTCGTTTGTAAATCTTTGCTTTGCATTCTGAAGATGGTTTGTTGTTGATAAATTTTAGGGAAAATTTTTCTTACAGATAACAATAAACTATTAGAATAAAAAACAGTGCAATGTTTAATCTTATCTTTGAATAAAAAATTAACATATATGAACTTTTGATTCTTAATGACAATAACGATGATGATATTCTAATTTAATTGCCCACGATCTTATTGATAAGTGCCTTATGGTGAACCCCAGGATAAGGATCAGCGCGGAGGATGCATTAAAGAATGAATTTTTTGCTCTGTGTCACGAAGTTCTAAGAAAGCAGAAGCTACTCGGGCATGGCCATAGCTTGGAATCAGTCAGTAGTTTTCCCTCTGGAAATGGATTGCCTGTGAAGACTTCCTTATCAACATACATAATCATATAAATTGACTATTCTCTCTTAACCGAAGTTTTACCCTTTGTGTGTATCTGGTCTTCAGTTCTAATGCCGTAAATTTGCTTTTCATTTAAGCTTTCGCTCTTCTTGGCTGTCCTTTTTATCCATCAAAAAATCTCCTAGCTGTATGAAGAAACAAGGATATAAAACTATAATATTTCTCTATTTAGCTTTTCAAAGTTGTCTGCAATTGCTCGTTTGGTATGCCAAGCAAACGTGTTTCAGGCGGTGTTGGTCAAATTTAACAACTTATGCTGAAAATTAAAATATTGGCCGACATAGGAACCCTCTATATTCACACCTCTTCGTTTTTTTTTTTTCGGGTTACAACATTCACACCTCTTCTTGTTTCCTCCATTAACATATAAATTATCTATTATAATTAATTGCAATTATTTTATTAATTATAATTTTAATGTTTCTTATTGTAATCATTATTACCCTTTAATTATAAATTTATAATATTTACTATTTTTAATCTATGTGAAAAAGACAAAAAAATTGACTAAAATTATGAAACGAAAAAGTTATAATCTTAAACACACACACACACACACATATATATATATGTTGAACATGGAAAAAACACCATCCGTTGGAACGTTAGATTCTTTAATTTCTTTTTCGATATACACACATATAATTTTTAGAGCAATAATATACACACGGTGTATATAGCTAATACACACTGTGTATATATTATATATACACTGTGTATATATTATATACACACTGTGTAAATAGCTATTATATATTGTCTATACAACTAGTACACACGGTGTATACATCATGTACACACTGTGTATATAGCTAATATACAATGTATATACATCATATACATACGGTGTATACAGCTAATACACATGGTGCATAAATCATGTATGCACTATGTATAAGTCATGCACGCACTGTGTATATAGTTAATACATATTGTGTACACATCATCTACATATTGTGTATACAACTAGTACACACAATATATACATCATGTACACACCGTGTATATTGCTAGTACATACTATGTATACATCATGTACACATTGTGTATACAACATGCACACACAATTAGAATCATAATTCACAATTAGTAAATATATACGTCATGGCATGCATACTATGCTCCAAGTTCATTGCTGAAATCGGTATACAAATAGTTACACGACAAGGGATAATCAAAGGCAACGTGAATTTTTACAGATTGCGTTTTATTTGAATTCAATGCGATATTTTTTTTGAAGAGAGGACTTACTGTAGCAGAGGACACGTTGCAGGCAATTGCTGACTGCAACGACCTCTACCAACGCCTATAAACACACGCACACACTCCACATCAGGCGATGTGGGAGATCCCGAAGGACCAGACCGACCCGGACGAGGGGTTATGGTTTTTTTGAAGAGAGGACTTACTGTAGCAGAGACACGTTGCAGGCAATTGCTGACTGCAACGACCTCTACCAACGCCTATAAACACACGCACACACTCCACATCAGGCGATGTGGGAGATCCCGAAGGACCAGACCGACCCGGACGAGGGGTTATGGTTTTTTTGAAGAGAGGACTTACTGTAGCAGAGACACGTTGCAGGCAATTGCTGACTGCAACGACCTCTACCAACGCCTATAAACACACGCACACACTCCACATCAGGCGATGTGGGAGATCCCGAAGGACCAGACCGACCCGGACGAGGGGTTATGGTTTTTTTGAAGAGAGGACTTACTGTAGCAGAGACACGTTGCAGGCAATTGCTGACTGCAACGACCTCTACCAACGCCTATAAACACACGCACACACTCCACATCAGGCGATGTGGGAGATCCCGAAGGACCAGACCGACCCGGACGAGGGGTTATGGTTTTTTTGAAGAGAGGACTTACTGTAGCAGAGACACGTTGCAGGCAATTGCTGACTGCAACGACCTCTACCAACGCCTATAAACACACGCACACACTCCACATCAGGCGATGTGGGAGATCCCGAAGGACCAGACCGACCCGGACGAGGGGTTATGGTTTTTTTGAAGAGAGGACTTACTGTAGCAGAGACACGTTGCAGGCAATTGCTGACTGCAACGACCTCTACCAACGCCTATAAACACACGCACACACTCCACATCAGGCGATGTGGGAGATCCCGAAGGACCAGACCGACCCGGACGAGGGGTTATGGTTTTTTTGAAGAGAGGACTTACTGTAGCAGAGACACGTTGCAGGCAATTGCTGACTGCAACGACCTCTACCAACGCCTATAAACACACGCACACACTCCACATCAGGCGATGTGGGAGATCCCGAAGGACCAGACCGACCCGGACGAGGGGTTATGGTTTTTTTGAAGAGAGGACTTACTGTAGCAGAGACACGTTGCAGGCAATTGCTGACTGCAACGACCTCTACCAACGCCTATAAACACACGCACACACTCCACATCAGGCGATGTGGGAGATCCCGAAGGACCAGACCGACCCGGACGAGGGGTTATGGTTTTTTTGAAGAGAGGACTTACTGTAGCAGAGACACGTTGCAGGCAATTGCTGACTGCAACGACCTCTACCAACGCCTATAAACACACGCACACACTCCACATCAGGCGATGTGGGAGATCCCGAAGGACCAGACCGACCCGGACGAGGGGTTATGGTTTTTTTGAAGAGGTCGTTGCAGTCAGCAATTGCCTGCAACGTGTCTCTGCTACAGTAAGTCCTCTCTTCAATGCGATATTTGGACACGCTAATATCTATAAATTATAAAGCTCCACTACTGATCTTTATTTATGCAGTTGGGTAGGAAGCTTTCATGGCAATGCCACAGAGGCCTTCTTTTGCAGCAACATCTCTCTGCATCTTCATATAACCACTGTCGCCCTAGCTCTGATAGCGATACTAGTTTACCAGTTTTGAGTTTTGTAAGTCCTTCAATTGCTGCCAATGCCGAGAATGCCTAGCAACATCCTGTAGATAAAAGCCAATTAAAAGTAAATGGAAGTATGAAATAGTATAATTTATAGCTGAATTACCCACATCTTATATTATATATATTTAGGGAAAGAGTGAAAAATTCGCATCACATACATATTTGCACAAATTTTTTTCCCTCATATTTGTAGATGGACCCCTTAATTCTATCCTTTTGAATCACTAATTGTTAAAAAAGATCATAGGTTATAATGGGATGCTATGAAGGATATGAACAAAAAACTAATGGAGGTATAGCGGTACAAAATTTTAAATATTATTAAGTTAATCTATATAGAGTAATAACAAAAAAATAAAAATAAAATAAAATAATTTTGGATGGTCATAACTAATTTCTTTAATGAAAAAAATCATACAATTTTATGATTAAAAATCTAACTTTCAAACATCTTTTGGAAAATCGTGGCCCCTTTGTGTTTAGAAGATCATTCAATTCTATCCTTGAATGTAATCTATGTACATATGTATAACTGACAAAATCTTTAAGTTAATCTAGCAGAAAAAAATCTTAAAGAACATACTATGAAGCGGAAATTAACATTGTTAATAATATATTAAAAAACTAACTTTTCTTAACCATTTCAATTTATAATAGAACTAACTATTTTTCATTATTATTTTCAGTTCATTTGACTAGCAATTTAAAGCATGAATTTCTTAGAATGTATAGTTCTCTTTTGACAGTAAGAATTTCTTAGAATAATTAGTTTCCTATCTACTGTGGCAACCCTCAAATAATTTATGTATACATATAGTCCCGAAGGTAAATGCCAAATTTTGGAAAGAAAGGCATATAATTACAAAGAAGATACAAAATAATATTTAAATACATTTGAATACAAAATAAAAAAATTATGCATATATTATTTATACAGCAAGTGTACACACAATGTATACATCGTGTACATACTATATATACAGCTAGTATACAAAGTGTATACAGCATATACACACTATGTATACAACAAATACACATGGTGTATATAGCCAGTACACACTGCATATACATTAAGTACACATCGTGTATACATCTAGTACACACGGTGTATACATAATGTACACACTATATATACAACATGTACACACTGTGTATACAGTTAGTACATACGGTGTATATATATAGTATATACTGTGTATATATCAAGTACACACTGTGTATACATTTGGTACTCACTGTGTGTACAACTAATACACATTATGTATACATCTAGTATACACTGTATCTATAATATATATACACGGCTTATACATTATGTACGGTATATACAATATGTACACATGGTGTATATATCATGTACACACTGTGTATATAGCTAATATATACTATGTATACATTAAATACACACAGTGTATACAATTAATACACACAGTATATATATATATAGTACACACTGTGTATACAGTTAATACACATTGTGTATACAACATGTATATATGATGTATACATTATGTATGGTGTATACAATATATACACACGGTATATACATCATGTACACACTGTGTATACAGCTAGTACACACTGTTTATATATCAAGTACACAATTTATTCAAAGTACACAATATACAACAAATGTCATCTTAGATATGAATAGATAAACATCAGGAAGAGCCATCTTAAATGAACAAATTTCAAATACAATAGTCACATATCATACAATCATTAATATTTATAGAAAAAAAATAAAAAGAATGGGAGCATATTTATGAACAAGTAATCAACAGTGGAAGAAACATTTGAACTTAATTGCCACTGACAACCAAATTGATTACAAGACAAAATCTACATTATTCAAACTTATAACTATTCCAAGTGTAATAAACAGCTTTTGGTAATTAAAGCTTAAGAGTAAGACAGCTTTTACAGGATATTGCAAGGATGTCCACTGTCATCAATCTGGCACCTTCTTCCAATTTTTTTGGTAGGTACACAAATTGACTGGCCTTAGTTTTCCAACCACTCTCTTTTTCTCTTAGCTACCAATTATATATGAAAGATAGACATAGGTATAATGTCTTCCAAAAGTCTCCAACTGAGAAATAGCAAAATCATCTTTGTTATATACAGATACACATGATTTTGCTATTATATACTTTACTAAGTTTTTCTATGTCCAACTAATAAAAAATCAGACAGGTGAATCTTCCTGCTTTGATGAACGTTTAACTAAAAGAAAAAGCAAATGGTGATTTCATCATGCGTGAAAAATCACAACATATAAGCAAAAATTTGCATCATCTATAGAAGTCATTACTAAAAAAAATCTCCCAACACAACACCAAGAAGTCCAAAGAATCATCATAACCGAATGCAAATAGATGGTAGTTTCTTCTCTATTACTATGACAACACCATTAGCAGCTACAAACCATTGACAAACTATTTGTCATTAACAATACAAAGAAGAAAACTAAACAATTGCAATAACCAATTTTTTTTTTATAAGCAGAAAATTTTATTGAAAACAGCAGAGTACAGTTAAGCAGAAAATCACATCAACTCCTAAAATGCTATTGCCCCTGCAAACACAACAGACACTGGCAGACAGCAAAAACAATCCACTCTAGACCAAGCATCAGATGACAGAGAACAACAACAGGCCAAAGAAAAAAAATATATCTGCAATCAACCCAAAAATCAAATACTCAAAGAATCCAACACTCCATCAGGAGGTTCTACCATGTAGCTAGTAATACAGTGACGTCCTGCTTCCAATTTGCCAACTGAACACAGAACTGGTAGATCAATAGCACAATACAATCCCCATAGGCAGAGATGGAAAAGAATCAATTATATATCAATTGAAATTTTAAAATTAATTAAAAAAATTAGATAACATGCCATTAATTATCATAATTGGGGTCATTATAAACTTTTCAACTTATTAGGAAAATTACAATCGAAATGCGATTTTGTTCACATTTGACTGGGAAATTAATTACTTCCAGATCGATCAATTTTATATTTGTTAATTTGATTTTTTCCAAAGGATCTATCCATTATTTAGGCATAATTTCTAAAAAAATGTAATTTTCAGAACCTAAAAATGTAATGTAAAGATTGCGAGAACGAACCTGAAAGTAGTGAGAGAGAATGAGTAGTGATTATCGCCCATTCTGCGCTAAGAAGCCAAAAATTCCAAATTAATGATCCAACTATTAAGCAAGCAATCAACAATCTATTTGCACTCTTTGAATCGAAGAAGTTTGGTGAGGGTTTTTTCTGAGATTTAGCTAGAGGATCAAATCAGAGGTTTTAGCGCAGAGAGAGCTCGCATATGGACTGGGGTTTCTTGCCGAAGGAGACAGTGTTCTAACGAGGAAAGAAAAAGATAAATGGTGCTGCGATGTCGTTTAAGCTTTTTGGTTATCCACTCCCTATATGAATACAATTACCATAGACAGTGAGGAGGTGGGAGAGAGCACCGAAGATCGAGGCCAAAGAAATGCAATAAGAATTAAAAAGTTGTATTTTTTGAAAATATAAATGTATTTTGGTCATTGAAAATTTAAAAAATTGTATTAATGAAAAAATTATAGATGCATTGCATTTTTTGTTATTTTTATTTTTTTTCTGTATATTTTTGTAGAAATCCCAAGATATTAGAAGTTTGAAACCCAATAGAGGAAAATAAAAAAAAATAAAAAAAGGCTATTTTTCATAAATTCAAAAGTACATTTTGTCGTTTTGAATATATTACAACTATTAATGAATCCAATAAATTTAGCTGCTGTTGATTGAAAATTACTATTTGAAAGAAATGATTACTAAATTACAATATTAAGTTTGGAATCTACATATTCATGTAACAATTATTTTGAGTACTGTTCAATAAATTATTTATCAATAATTGAAAAATATCAGATTTATAAATTGTTTTCGAAAAATATTTCGGTAGATATTGGTTTCAATGTATTAAAAAGATTTCAATTTGAACATTTCCTTTCCCTTTATATATATAAACTAGATTTATAAATTAATATATATAAGTAATCGGATACGGGCACAACTCATAACTCTCACTTTCCATCAATCAAATTGTTAGAAAAGCACAAACCTTAGCCATATATTGTTAAATGTTATTTAGCGAAAGTGTCTAAATCATATAGATTCAAAACAGGTCTAATAATCTTAGATCATATTGTGATTCACAAGTTTATACGTAGCATATTTCTTGATCTTAAAAAAAAAGTAATGATAATTATGCGCATTTATCCGGTCAACCAACATTATCAATATATATGTGTATATATGAGTGAACTGAGACATAAAATGTGGCGCCAAATTAAGGAGCCTTGTGGTTCACTAATTCTTAACCCATGATCTTGAAATACTAATTAAGTACTTTGGGCTTTCTATTTGATAATCAATCTTCTGAGACCAATGGGAATTTAATCTTATTATCCCATAATTTGAAAGCTTTCATGTGGAGGATTGATGCTATTTTTATCGTTAATTATACAATATAGTTAAATGAAAAACGTCAATCAGTTCTCTCCTAAAATTGTAATACTTAGTGTGAAGGCTAATTAATATAATTTGGATTAATTTCATTTATGGTCACTTGACTTACGTTAAATTATTTAAAAGTAACTTACTTATTTTTCATGACTTAAATGTCACTGTAATTATTATCTTTTTGCAGAAAAGTCATCTTGATCAATTTTCGGTGATTACTGTTGTCGAAATACTGACGTGACACATCACGTCATATGTCTGTACACACGTGATATGACATGTCAGCAGTTACGTCATCAAAAGAAATTATGTATATCTAAAAATATAACATGACGTGCTAACTTATCGTGTGATATAATCTCTTTCGATGACGTGACTGCTAACGTATTATGTCACATGTATTTAGACATATGACGTGGCATGCCACGTCAATATTCTGATAAGAATTATCGTCGAAAATCGGTTAAGATAACTTTTCTGCAAAAATATTATAAATTCAGTGATATTTAAATCATGAAAAATAAGTCTATTATTTTTAAATAATTAGACATAAGTATAGTGATAAAGGGTGAAATTGACTCAATATAATTTATATTAACTTGAGAAGATTAAGATCAATTAATTCATTTTAGCATAAAGTATTACTTTTAAATTATCGTATTTAACTGGGTTTTTAGCTGAGAAATTATGAAGGGGAAGTGGACACGTCAGCGGAGATAAACAAAACTTTTCCATCACAATTCAAAGCTCAAAAGACCACGAAAGGTCCCAGAAGCAAAATATCTTCGTTGCATTTCAGTCACCGATTAATTAAGTAATAATCATTGTCTCTTCAGCATTTTGCTGCTCTTCTCAAAAATTCATGAAAACACACGAATCAGTTCTTTCCTATAATTTTCCTTTTTTTTTCTATATTTAAAAAAAAAAGCTAAAAATTTTCGAACATTTGGTATTCTATGATGAGGTTTCTCTGATAATTTAAGGAACAATTTAACTGTTAAAATACAAATAGTAAAATACAAATACTAATAAACTGTAAAATTGATAAAAAAAAAATAAAAATGTGGGCACTAAAAAAGGTGTGATTTTGTATAGTCGCGGGGGATTTTGATGCCAAAAGGCTAAGAACAGGAATATATTCTCCCACACAAATCCTTATCCATCTCTCCAAATCTGCCCAAACCTCTAAAATACCTCTCCAAACTTCCAAATTCCATTAATTGATGGTAGCAAATATCATGCGCTGCTGCTATGCATCCAAACACACAGTAAACGTTATACATGACGACAATTCTATTTTCTATCAAATTCCATACAGTATAAATCTTCATATTTATCCTTTTTTTTTTTTTTTTTTGTGGTCCTGCCATACAATAATATCATTGTAATTTTTATTAGTAACTCAATCTCGCTTAAATTTGAATATTTCTTACATGCATTGTAAAAACCTTGAAAATGCATTAATGGGCTTTGATGGATGCCCTTAAAGGACAACTAGTTTCATGTGATATGTACCATGTAGGGCATATGAACCTTAAATGCTGAAATGGGCAACTTACATAAATTTAGTGATTATTATTGCAAGCACACTCAGAGTAAACTCAACGAGAAAACATAATAATATGAAATTTAACGCGTTTTAGTTAAATTGTATCAATCAGCACTAATCTTTCAAAACATTATGATAGTCTTTTGGAATTAGTAAATAAAACATTCAAGATTCAACCAAAATCAAGGGTGATATTTTGTGCGTGTGGTGTATATACAGATATAGAGAGAGAGAGTTTTAAGGTGGTAATTAGATCATGGAATGTTAAGCAGCTGCAGATTGGATTTTGGCATACATGGATCAAGTAGTAGCATTCAACACCTCCTTTTAGTTTGTCTTGTTTTAAGGTGTTCGTTTTAGGTGACAGGAGGTCACGTGAATGGCTTGCATGCCTCCTCTATAAGACACCTTAATTGCTATTAATTAGGCCCTTTCTTTTTCAACTTTGTTTTCTCACTGCCCTATAAAAAGCAATGTTATTAAAATCGGACCGAATAAAGAACCGAAAAGGCAAATGATTCTTGATTCAACCGATTCTATAAGATTCAATCAGTTTTTTACTTTTTTTTTAAATAATATTATTTTTAAAATTTTTTATAAATATTATGAGAATATAACTATATAAAACAATAAAAAATACTTTAAAAAAATACATTTATCATCAAACATTAATCATAAAACAATATTTTCAAGTTATTTAATATTTATAACAAATATTTAAGATATATATAGTAAAAAATTATAAATATTCATTAATTATAAATTATAATTTTTATTTTATTCATAAAAAATTCATTAAAATTGCTTAAATTTCAATTATTTTGTATTTATATTTATATTTTATTTTTTTCCAGCAAAAAATAACATTATATAGATATTTTGGATAAAGAAATGATTTATTCTAATTCAAATTGGTTTTCTGGTTACGCCCGGTTTTTACCGGTTCATGTCGGTTTTTTATGATTTTTAGCTAGTTCGGTTTTTATATATTGAACCAACCGGATATATTGATGATTCGCAGTTAAACCGGTCCAACCGCCTGGTCTGGTCCAGTTTTAATAACACTGCTATAAAGGACACAATACCCACAAACTCTCTCTCTCTCTATCTCTCTTTCATTTTGCCTAGATCCCATGACTTCAGTTGTGGAGCTTAAAGAAGAGCAACGCTTGCAGCTCTTCCTCTCGCACCATCCTGCCTCTTCTTCTCTTTCAGCTTCTAATTTCTTTAATTCAACTCAACATCAATCAGAATTACCCATATTTAAATTCCACGACTCACACCACCAACAGCAACAAGTAAGTATATCTCATGTTTTTATTGTTAATAAGAGAGGTTGAATGTCTAATTCCAACATTTAGAATTGATGATCAGACTAACTCATACCTAATCTTTAATTTCTGTTCTTGAACATACATAGTAATTAATAATTGTAGTTCTATAGGTATTATACGTGTATATGTACGTTATAAGATCTGCTAACTTTGAATTTTTGTGTGGTAATGAATGGCAGGACGATGTTGAGTACATATCAAAAAGCAGATTGAGTGATCCAAAACCTTCTTCTTCTTCTTCATCTTCATCATTTGAAGCAGCCATTAGTGACAGTAACGAGTTATATAAGCAAGTGAAATACGCACTTATTAGGTTTCAAGATCATCATCACCAATATACCAACACCAACCACACTACTACCAGAATCTGCTCCGACTGTAATACTACTACTACCCCTCTTTGGAGAAGCGGCCCTAAAGGCCCCAAGGTCATTTTCTTTCACATCAAATTCCATATTTTAATTATAAATTAATTTTTCTCGTTTAGACTCGATTTATAAATTTATGGTCACTCCTAATTAAGTTAAAACTTGCTGATTCGATTTTGTTTTGAATATTGGTTCAGTCTCTATGCAATGCCTGTGGGATTAGACAAAGGAAGGCAAGGCGGGCAATGGCGGCGGCCGCCATGGGAAATGGTGGCGCGGTTGTTTCTATGGAGGCCTCATGTGCAAAGTCTAATAAGGTGCTGAATAAGGAAAAGAAATGGCGTTCAGGGAATGTTACGCAATCCAAGAAATTGTGCAAGCCTCCTGATCCACCTCATGTCACCCAGAAAACAAAGATTTGCTTCAACAATTTTGGTTTAGGGTTGAGCAAGAAGTCTGGTCTTCCTCGAGTTTTCCCGCAGGATGTGGAAGAAGCAGCTATTCTACTTATGGAATTATCGTGTGGTTTTATTCATGGTTGAATTAATTAATTTATTTCTTGAGTTAAATTTAGGGGAACTTCAATTCTAATTACCGAAAGATTCAGTGTATTAGCTTTTCTTGCAGTAGTAATAATAATAATGATATGAAAATTGATTTGCGATTTTATGTGCATTCTTCAATTAATTTCTTGATACGAGTTGAGTGATTATAGCAAACAGACAATCTTTTTTGCACGAAGAACACACAAAAAGAGAAGCTGCGGTGCGAATGATTTTTGTGAATTATGTACATATGATTTTTGTGATGCAAAAAAAGTGGCATCAGGCAGTCTTATATATGTGATCCAGGTGGGAAGACCTGAGCTGAGATTATATTATAGTACAATACTATCTGTTCTTGTCGGAAAACGTAAAATAAAAAAAAAAAATTGTTTGAAAAATGTTTTACATCTTAACCCAGAAGATCCGCTGCCTCCGCGGTATACTCTGCTGTGATTTTATATTTTCCTGAAAGAGAAAAAAAAAATCTTAAAAAAAGAAAAAAAGAAAAGGAAAGGAAAGGAAAGGGACAAAAATGTTGAATCCGCTACAACATTTGTTGTTGTTGTTGCCATCCCCTCATCTTCTAACATCCACTGCGGCCGTTGCTACCGCCATTATTATCAGTGGCATGTATATAATCTTTCTTGATTAAATCCGATGTACGCATATTTTATGAATTAAATTAATAATATATTATGATATATGTAAAATTAATTAAAAGAAAAAAAAAGTAGATGATGGTTCGTATATATATAAAAGTAATAATAAACTATTGATTTAGTTTATATAACTTACTAAATCAAGTGTACAAAATTTTCAATATATTATTATTAATGGGTCAATAAAGACGGAATTTACAATTTTGTAATTTTAGCCTATAGAAAAAATTACACCAAATGCCATTCTTCAAAAATGTCTAGTGGATATCTTTTCTTTTATTTTTATTTTTATTTTTCACATTTTACAAATGTTCGCTTTCTCCCGATATCTTCCTTCTCTCTCACAAGGGCCTCCCATACGACGTAGTCCACTATTCTGGACCATCTTCAAACTATGGCTCTAATACCACTTGTTGAGACTGTCAAACATCACCTTAATAACCCAGAAATTTCCGACTCTCCCTTTTCCTCTTGAGGTGGCCGAATATGGCTTCCCTTTCTTCTCTCTCTCATTTTCTTTCAATCCACTCCAAATCACCACTAAATCCCAATATAAGAAATATAATTTCATTCTTCTAGTTTATGTTTATAGCCTCTAACCTTTGATTAACGCAAAGGAAATCAAGGGATAAAGATTTAAGTGCTAAGTGAGGTAAGAAATTTTTATGATTTGTAATTTGATTAAAGGTGTCTATAGGTAGATTTAAGTGTCTAGAGATCATTTTTTAGGTCAAATGGGGCTAAAAATGTTATTATTTTGATGTTTTCCTTTGGTGAAGATTTCGGCCCCTTGATGTCAGCAGGTGAAAGCAGAGCATCAGGTTCTTTCAGGATTACTACAACCACTTGTTATTCCAGAGTGAAAATGGGATGAATAACCATGGACTTTGTTACTGGCTTACCTGTAACTCAGAGGAAGCATGATGCTATCTGGATAGTTGTTGATCGGCTCACTAAATCTGCTCATTTTTTGCCAGTACGGATAGATTATCCCTTGACCAGGCTGGCAGAGATCTATATCAATGAGGTGGTTAGGTTACATGGAGTGCCTACATCGATTGTTTCTAACAGAGATCCTAGGTTTACATCTCATTTCTGAAAGAGTTTTTAGGATGCTCTGGGTACTAGACTTCGCCTTAGCACAACATTTCATTCTTAGACTAATGGCCAGTCCGAGCGGGTGATTCAGACATTAAAGGATACAGGGAAAAGCATTGGCCCTTGGCTGAGTTTGCATACAAAAATAGCTATTAGTCCAGTTTGAAAATGGCACCTTTTGAAGCTTTATATGGTAGGAAGTGCAGAACTCCGTTATGCTGGACTAAACTGAGTGAGAAGAAGCTATTGGATTCAGATTTGGTCCGTGATTCTGAAGAGAAAGTTCAGATCATTAAAAGCTAATTAAAAGAAGCAACGGACTGACATAAATCATATACAGATCTGAAGAGAAGAGATATTGAGTTTCAGGTCGGAGACAAGATTTTTCTGAAAGTATCTCCGTGGAAGAAAGTCCTGAGGTTTGGCAAGAAGGGCAAGTTGAGCCCTAAATTCATAGGCCCATATGAGATACTTCAGCGAGTGGATCCCGTAGCCTACAGATTGAAGCTACCACTTGCTTTGAAAAAGATACATGATGTTTTTCATGTATATATCTATGTTCTGTCGATATAGGTCGGATCCGAGCCATGTGATTGCACCAGATGAGATTCAGGTATAGATTGATATGACTTATGAAGAAAAACCTGTGAAAATCTTGGCTAGAGAAATCCGGCAGCTCAGAAATAAGTAGATACAATTGGTGAAGGTCCTGTGGCATCACCATAATGTTGAGGAAGCAACGTGGGAACCCGAAGCAGCAATGAGACAACAGTATCCTCTACTTTTCAGTTCAGGTAAATTTCGAGGACGAAATTTCTTTTAGTAGGGGAGAAATTTAATGGCCTCAATACCGGATCAGCTGTGAACAGTACTTTTCGATGGTAATAGTGCTTTTCGGGCCCGAAAGGATGCCGAAAGTCAAAAATATTTTATTGGACCATCGAAAATTATTGGTCATGATGAGTCCATAGTTGAAATTTGAAGTGAAATTGAGGTCAAATGGGCCTTCAAATGTCAAAAATACGAAAAAGCAGTGAGTTAATTTCCCTGGTAAGGAATGTGACTTGATTTTGTATAAATTATTAAAAATAGTAAATGAACTTCAAAAATTGCCATATTTTTCAGATCTTTATAAATTTTTATGTATAATATTTTAGTAATGAGAATTAAATTTTTTGGTGATACTGGCAATTATCGAATCGGACCAATAAGTTTAAATCGGACCTATAACAGACTCTGATTGAGCCAAAAATTTGTGTACTAGCTATTTTTGATATGATAAAAGTGATAAAATTATTTTTGGAGTGATTTAAAAGTCAAAAATAGGAGATTTTGAATTGGGCTTTGTAAGGCCTAAAATGGGCCTTTCACTTAATGTGGGCTAAGCCTATTGATCAAGCCCAATTTTGGGCCCATTGAGAGGGTATAAAAGAGCTAAAAATCTGAAAATTTTTCCAGAAATTCCAGCTCTCCTCTCCTTTGTCTCCTTGGCCAACCAAACTCTCTCATTCTCTCCCTTTTATTTGCTTTTAATTCACTCAAAATTTCCCTTAAATCCCAACTCAAAAACTGAAGTTCTATCTCTCTAGACCATCCTAGTAGCCTCAATCAAGTAAATTAAGCAAAGGAAGGCAAGAAATCAAGTGAATAAAGAAAATAAGGTAAGATGGAATTTGAGAAATTTATTGGTTTAAATTAATTCTTTAGTATTTTTTCATAGATTTTTGAGGTGTAGAATATGAATATGAGCTTAATTTCTGCATTTGAGAACAAAAAAATAAGAAATTCTAAGCTAAAGTGGCTGGCCATGTTAGGTGTGGAAGGAGAAGAAAGATTTTCAAGGAAAAATGGCAAAGGAAAGGAAGTCTAGGCACCCTTGGGCAAGAAAAATTGATATGTGACTAATAAATCTTAATATTTTCTATTTTATTGAATTAATTTCCTTTATGTACTTAGGAAAAAAATTGCTAAATTGCTTAATAAATGAAATTGATATAGGAAAAATGAAATTGAAACATGTTTGATGCTATGTGAATGATTAGAATGAAGAATAAAATTTTTAAGGCTATGTTAAGGTTATGGCCGAAATTTTTCTTAGGGAAAAAATAATGATTTTTGCATGAAAATGATAATTAGTAGCCTAAATTAATTATAAATGTCATAATTAACACCCATAAATTTTTGAATAATTTATGGAATTTATTATAAATTTTTAAAGCTTTGTATTAGTGTATGTAAGTAGTGAAATCGATGATTTATAAAGAAATAAATCTTAAATTAAGTAAATATGGATAGTAAATGTGAAATAATATGTATATAAATTTTTAGAGAATTTATGAACACTATAAGAATAAATAAGAAATAAAATGTTAATTATGTTCAAGGAAAAAAATTGAATTATTGAAAAATAATTCAATAAAATGAAGGAATAAGAATAATAAATGTGATAAGTATGCATATAAATTTTTAAGAAATTTATATGCAATAATAAGGTATTTTGAAAATAAATTATGAAATTATAAAAAGAAAATTTAGTGAATTATGAAGAAATAATTCAATAAAAGGTAAAAAGTAGTAAATTATAATGAATTAATTTACTATGTCGGAAAAGATAGTGAAATGAGAATTTTTGGGAAATGAAAAATTTCATAAGAATTATGAACATACTTAAGGTAAATAAAAGTATGTACAATAATGCCCTTAGAAATAATTAGGTAGTAAAAACTAGCTCATAATATAATTGGCTGGCCATAGGGATATCTTTGTACCGCAATGCAAGTCATGACTACTTGCTATGATATGGATTGGATCTCTGATCATCATGGCTTCTCTATCTCTGCTCTTTGCTCTGTGAAAATTTCCTTTGGGAGTCATTTCTCTATCTCTGTTGTGACCCTATGGGATCCACGTCCCGTGTATCCGATTTGAGGTTTTCTGCCGAGTTCGAAAATAGGGGCATAATGAAAGTAAAATGTGAAAAATATGAAAAGAAAGTGAAAAATATTAATTAAAAGTGAAAAAGGACTAATTTGAAAAGAAAATAAAGTTTAGGGGCAAAATCGTAATTTCTCCTAAAAGAATAAAAATTAAGCAAATTAATTAAGAACTACTTAATTAAAGATAAAATAATCAAATAATGGTTAAAATGTATTAAAAATGAAGTTTTATAGTCAACAAGGACTAAAACCTAATTTTGCATAAAAATGTCTAACTAAATATAAATTAAGGTTAAATGCCTTAATTAATAGCTTAAATGTCAAAAAGAAGCATAAAAGGCTAATTTTATAATTTGACAAAGAAAAAGGAACTAAATTGATAAAAGGTAAAAGCTCTGAATTAAATGAATAAATGGGAAATAAACAAGTATTCGATGAATAAAAAGTGTATTAAAATTAAAAATGTTATTTGAAAAGAAATGATTTATTTAAGTTTGCTTGAAAAGTTAAAGTTGAGAATTCTTGCATAAATGGACTACTTAAGTTAAGTATAGAAAATATTTAGATTGTTAGTCACCACTGGGCATGTCAAGTGCTCAACGCGTAGTTGTGACTACGTGCAGGTTCACAAGATCGGGAGCAAGAGTATTTCTTGAAGGATTTCTTTTGATGGATATAGAGTTTTTAATCTTGTGGCATATATATATAAACATAATACTTATGGATTTATATATTGTAAATATGTATATAAGAGTTGATATTTTTGGTTGTAATATGAAATGGTTTGTGATGTAAATTAAGATTTAGTAAATGTGGATGAATGTATGTGCAATATTTAGATGAATGTGTTATGCAAAAGAAATGGATGATATGATGATATATGATTTTGTTGTGATTCTGAGAGGCTGTGAGTATTGTTTGCTTTTCAGGGGGCTAGTGCAATATATAGCTGTTATATTATCAAAATTTTATTAAGTGCATAGTAAATTGGACAGTTATAGATCGTCAACGAACCTTTATTGGATTAATGAATATAAGTTAACCTAAGAGTTTAAGAGTAAGGAAAATGGATTATAAGAAATATTGTTGGAAAAAAAATTTCGGCCTATGACGTACCGGAACAATGATAGGTGTGATAAGGGTGTTACAGGTAGGATCTCTGATCTCCATAACTCCAGTGTTTTAAGTGAAAGTGAAAGTGAAATATTTTTCGAGAAATGGTCCCTTGGTAATCATTTCTCTCTCAGTAGGACCTTTGGGTCCATGTCCCGTATATCCTTTTAAAGAGTCCTGTCATATTACAATAGGGGCGTATCGTAATGAATAAATCAGTATGATTTAAGAAAATAAAAAGTTGTGATAAAATTGTAATATTTCTCAAAAATTGTGATTAATAAGCAAAAATGAAAAAGAAATGTTTTATAAGAATAAAATGTTAAATGAAGATTAAATTAAGCTTTTGTAAAGAAAAATAAAGGTTTAAAATGAATGTTTATATGAAAAAGATAAATTAAAATTAGTTGGTATCTTATGTACATATTATTATTTTGAAAAATAACAAGTTTGAAAAATAGTACTAATTTTCTATTTAAAGTCAAAAAGTGAAAATACTGTCCTTAACTGAAAATTTATGCCTAAGTAATGAATTCCCGAAAGAAAAGTTAAATGAAAAGTAAAACGATAAAAGGCACAATATTGTTCAATTAGGAAAAAAAAGATACAAAGTCCTAAATAAGTTTTCGAACATGTTTAAATGTAAAAAAAAGAGAAGGAATAAAGATTGTATGCAAAGTGTTCCAAAATATATGTATCACTTTGCATTAAAGCTTAAAAGCCTTTAAAATAGTTAAAAAGTTAAAGTAAAATAAATAATAAATAGCGAAAAATTATAATGATAGCACACATTGGATAACTGAAAAATCAATCGAGAAATAAAATAGTGAAAAGATTTGGTACCATTAAAGATACGAGTACCAATATAAATTGTTAAATGAAATAATAATTAAATCGATGTGACTAAAGATGTAAAACCAAAGTTAAGTAAAGGTAAAAGTTAAAGTAAAGAAGAAACGTAAAAGTAAAAGTTAATCTGAAATCGATTTACACTTGAAGGTAACAAAAAAGCAAATTAAAAGGTTTAAAAACAAAGCAAAAAGATTACCAAAATGTGGGTGGATAATGAAATTAGTGTTAACTGAGTTAATAACAAATTTTTGATTGAATAAGGATAAAAGCTGTATAATTTATGTAATTATGCTTTAATTGGGAAATTCTAGGATTGGTAATCGCCTCTGAGCATGTCTAGTGCTCAGCACTGCATGCAGGTTATGAAGTGATGCGAAACATAATACACAGTGGAGCAAGATTGAAAAAAAAGATATAGTGCTAAATCGAGTTGTATTATGGCATGTATATACATAGATAATTAAGGTAAAAGATTAAACTGTATTTTGATTATTGTTATTATGATTATTGATGGGTGAGTGTCGGTGAAAGTGTTTGTATAATTTTATTAGTGTATATTTAATTGTTTAAAATGTTATCGAATGAATAGAAAATTTTGAAGTAAAGGTATTAAAGTGTATCGAAATTGATCAATAGTGAATAGAAAAAAAAATTTACCGTTTAGTGCTATCTTTGTTTCCGAAAAAACTGTTTCGTGAAGGGTGTGACAGTTATAATGAGGATTTACAGCTTTGGGATAGACAAATCATTGGAAATTTTAAAGATAAATTGACTGATTCAAGAGAAAAAAAATGAAGCAAGCTAGAACTGGTGTTACGGCAGATGGTACTGGGACTTTTGTTGAGCTTCATAAGCATTATCTGAACACTTTATGGCAACAAGAAATATTTAGGAGACAAAGAGCAAAACCCTTTTGGTTGAAGGATGAGCATTCCGATACTTAATACTTTCATGTCGTAGCTTTTAAGAGGAAAAGGAAGAACCAATTCTCTATGCTTAAAGATCCTTCAGGAAGAATGTGATATTGGAATGATAGACTAGAAGATGTGGTGGTTAACTATTTCCATCAAATTTTTAAAGCAACACACTCTAATACTAGTATCACTGTTGCTATAATAAAAACTCATATTTATAAGGCTCATAATGCTCTTTTAATGCAAGAATTCACTGAGGATGATGTGAAGACAACTCTATTTAGCTTACACCCTGATAAAGCACCTGGGATTGATGGAATGAATGCAGCTTTTTATCAAAATGTTGGTTGATTATTGGTAAAGACGTCTCTAATGAATGTCTTAGCATTATTAGGAACTGCTAAATGTCATCTGATTTAAATACTACTGCTATTGTGCTTATCCTTAAAAAGCAAGCAGTGAAATTTATGGTTGACTTGAGACCAATTTCCTTATGTAGTATCCTCTACAAAATTATTGCTAAGATGCTAACTTCAAGATTGAAGTGTATTCTTCTCTCTATAATTTCCTTGAATCAAAGTGCATTTGTGCCTAACAGTCTTATATCAGATAATTTCCTTATGGGTTTTAAAGTGATGCACCATCTAAAATGCAAAATGCAGGGAAATGAGGGTATAGCTACTCTTAAACTTGATATGAGCAAAACCTATGATTGAATGGAATGATATTTTCTGGAAAAAGTTCTGACCAAAATGGGTTTTAATCTGCATTGGGTTCAGCTTCTTAAAATGTGTGTTGAATCAATTACCTATTTTATGTCCTACTCTAATAAGTTGTTGGGGCCAATTGTTCCAAGTAGGGGTTTGAGGCAGGGAGATCTACTTTCCCCTATCTATTTAGTTTGTGTGTAGATGGACTATCAACGTTGTTAAATCACTATGAAATGCAAGGTCGGTTGCATGGTTGTCAGATTGCTAAGAATGCACCGGTTATATCTCACTTGTTCTTTGTGGATGATAGCTTTATTTTTTTCAAAGCAAACTTTGAAGAAGCCCGTGTTGTGAAGGATATTTTGGAGATGTATGTTGCAGATTCAGGTCAACTGGTTAATTTCAATAAATCGTCGGTTAAATTTAGTGTTAATACTTCTGTTAGTTTAAAAGCCAAAGTTTGCTCAATTTTATCTCTTAAACCCGATTCCTTTCATAAGTCATATCTTGGTCTTTCTTTGATGGTGGGAAGGGATAAAAAGGAAATTTTTTCCTATATTGAACAGACATTTTGGAAATATGTAAGTGGTTGGAATCATTCTCTCCTCTCTAGAGCTGGTAAAGAAGTCCTTATTAAATTTATGGCTCAGTCACTCCTTACTTATACCATGATTGTTTTCTTACTACCTATGGGATTATGTCAGAAATTAGAGAGGTTATTTAAATCCTTCTGGTGGGGTTTAAATAAGCAATTATAGAAGGGCATTCCTTGGATGACTTGGGAGAAACTCTACAGACCGAATCATTGTGGGGGTCAAGGGTTCTGATCTCTTCGAGATTTTAACTTGGCTATGTTGGGAAAGCATGTTGGGTTTCGAAATATTAAAATTAAAAATTTGCAACAAAACAATAAAAACCCATCATGGATCCAAGCGATCCAATTGATTTAATAGGAAGAGAAGTGTAACGATTACCAACCTCTCGAAGCACAGATAAATCGAAATGCAAGTGCAACCTCATGCGAAACAATACCCTCTACCAGTATCCACACACAAATGCAATGAAAAGAATCACCCGGGGTGCTAGCTCCCTTCCTTGGCGGCTAGGGTTTGTTTTCTCTCTTTTTGAGATTTCAGAAGAAGGCAATTTTCTTTTCTTTCCGTCTTAAGTGACAACTACAACTTAACTTTTATGCTTAGTTAGAGTTTAATATATATATATAACCTAACCCTAATTTAGAGAGAGAAAACTTTAGGCCCATTTTTCTTATTAAAATAAAAAAAATATTTTATTTCTTATTTAAAATAAGAATAATAATATTAATCTTAATTATTATTATTATTTGTTTATTTCAAATTTTAATTTATCACAAAATAAATTTCGAAATGCCCAAATTTACCCTTAGTCCATTCATCACATTCTATGTGTACCCAATAGGTTCATATTATATTGGCAGTGGGCTCTAATCTCATCACGGGCCCATAAGTAATAAGCGACCTCTAGTAAGATATTATAACTACCTAAATAATATGAATATCGATAATTCAATTTTAAGCTAATAGAACATGGTATAATCTCTTTGTCACACGATATCTTGTTTGAACATAAGTCATGGTCCATGTTAAACTTACATAGTCCAAATATATAATTTCTCGATCACTAAGTAGACTGATAATATCAAATGATATTGATCACTCCATCAATTCATTTTAGTACGGCCATACATTTCTCAGTCCTGCTTATCGAGGGGGCCAATAAATATCTCTCTCATAAGAGAGGGACAAATTCCTTTTTGATTATTCACTATCATTTGCATGATTCTCATTATGTCCAATCATAATCTTTATAATTATCCGATCAAAGATAATGTTTTATTGTGTCAAAACATAATGTTCGTCATGTAGGATACTATGATAATCTTAGATCTAAGGATCGATAACATAACTATTATGAGATCACTAATGCCATTAACGCATGTACTATCTCATTGTGGGTTTATCCAGTACTTTGTTCTCTAACAAGTACTTATAAGTTTAATTCATATCACCATAAATAATCATCCCATGATTATCAATCAAACTTATACTAGTCTTTATTTATCATTAATCATCGATAACATAACTATTATGAGATCACTAATGCCATTAACGCATGTACTATTTCATTGTGGGTTTATCCAGTACTTTGTTCTCTAACAAGTACTTATAAGTTTAATTCATATCACCATAAATAATCATCCCATGATTATCAATCAAACTTATACTATTCTTTATTTATCATTAATCATTTAATGATAAATGACTAGAGATAGTCAAAATAACATTAAATTGTTATTTATAAATATTATTATAATGTAACATGCCAATAATACAATAAAATAAAGAAAATCCTATTTTATAAAATGAAATGTAAAATTACATAAAGGGCTTAATGTTTGGCCTAGGGCACAACCACTAACAAAGCAGACATGGAGGTTGTTATCGGATCACTCTTCTCTTATGGCTCAAATCCTTAAAGCTTGGTATTTTCTGAATTGCAGCTTCTTAAAGGCGACTTTGGGTTCTAATCCGAGTTATACATGGAGTAGTGTTATTACAGCCCGTGATACCATGAAAACGGGATGCAAATGGAGAGTAAGTGATGGGTCCAATATCAATGCTCTCACTGAACTGTGGTTGCCAGACAAGGATAATCCTTGTGTTACTTCCTCAGTGGATGCTAACTGGGACAATTTAAAAGTTTGTGATTTGATGAGTAATGACAGCCAAAGCTGAAATACTTCTCTTATTTCATCTATTTTAATGCTTGAGATAGTCATTTAGTCCATAGTATCCCTATAAGCCGGTTTTGCAAGAAGGATGTTTGGCAATGGGAGCTGGAAAAAAATGGGGTGTATTTAGTCAAATATGTTTACCGCTTCATCCACAAGAGTAATACTTCTTTCTCTTATTTGGCTTCAATTGACTGGAAAAGGTCTCTTCAGCCAAATATCAAGCACTTTTTTCTGGAGGATCTTTCATTTTTACCTACCTATGCGTTCTATGCTAGCTTTAAAAGGTATGGATCTTGATCAGACCTGCCCCCTTTGCGGTAATGATGCAGAAACTATTTTTTACTTATTTGTTGATTGTATGTTTGCCAAAGAAATTTGGAATAAAAGTCCTTTGGGCTATGTTAGAGGGAAAAGCTCTGATTTTCAATAATGGTTTATGTTGATTCTTAACAGTGTTAGCATTGATAATTGTGGCCTCGCTATTGCTATATGCTTGGCTATTTAGAAAGCAAGGAATGACTTGTTTTGGCAGAGTATTAGACTAGTGACTAGCTCTATTCTTTATTTGGCTGCTTCTATGGTTAATGATTGGCTTTCGGCTAGGTAAATGGACTGTGATAATCATCATAGCTCAATAGTTTCAGTTCTAAACTGGTTCCCTCCTCAAAGGGGATGATTAAAGTTCAACATAGACACATCAATTTCCTCAAATAGACAAACTGTTGGACTGGCTTTTGTTGTGCGAGATCGTGGTGGTTCTTTTGTAGCAGAAGGGTGCAGATGTGTTTCTGGTTTGCTAGATCCTACTGTGGCAAAAGCTATGGCTGTTTATGAAGCTCTTAGCTGGCTGAAGAACTCTTCTCACTCTATGGCTGTGGTTGAATCGGACTCACAACTTGTTATCAAAGCTCTATTGGGCACTTCTTGCGATCGAGCTGATTTTGATTGTATTATTAATGATTGTAAAATTTGAAGTGCTTTTTCTCCTAATATCCAATTTGAATTTGTCAAAAGATCTGCAAATAAGATAGCTCAAAGGCTTACTTGAGTTGCTTATTTCATGCCAAGTCTTGTTATCTGGGATTTAGCTCTCCCTTCTTGTATTTGTGCGGTTTTATTGGCTGATTTTTCTTAATGAAACTCCTTTTTATTCAAAAAAAAAAAAAAAATAAAACCAATATACTTACCTCATACACTTAAGCCTAAATTTCATTCTTTAAACCGGCATCAAACGTAAGAAGCATCAAAAAGCTAAAGCAAAAAATCAACAAAGGGGATATTCATTCTAAATAAAATGGTTTGCATATAATAAAACGACTTGAATTAAAATTTTAAATTAAAAAATATTATATTTATTTGGTAGGATCCCTCCCTTTCAGAAAACGTATCCGAGATTCTCCGAGAATTCATAGCTTTGATATTAACTTGTTGGGTAGGTGACCCAGGTCCTCCATTTTCAATTTTGGCTGCAATCATATGATTCTTTATGGTAGGTGAGATCTGCTCTTAAAACAATGTGAAATATCAAATAATTAATCAAGAAAAATAAAAGGTTCGATTGAATTTCGATTAATCAAATATCAATATTGAATTTCTCATGTTCTTCCATCATACTCTCACCACTGCAGCAATTCCTAATATAAAACAATCACAAAAATAATATAATGAGACATTTAGCATTATTTGGTTTTTCCCTTTATATATATCTCTGAGCCTAAACATAAATTAAAATCACAACACTTGAAAAATGTAAAACAAAAATATAATTATAAAACATAATATAAGAAAAAATCTATTAACCCCTTCAGTTTCAAATTTAAAAAAAAATAATTAATTGCATTATTTTATCATAATTGAAGTTTTATTCCACCAAGTTTTTGAATTTTTATTCTTAATATATTTCATTTATAATTTCGCACTACTTGAGAAAAAAATAATTTGATTTTTATCATAAAGTAATTACAAATCTCCCTTTTTTTTTCTTTGGAATTGTATCGTATTAAGTCCACAGATTTTATTAAATCCAAAGTCTCGATTCCATTTTCTCAAAATAGCCAAAAATAATAAATTACTCAAATTAGATCTCAACCGTTGACACAGGGATTCCTACAGCATTTTCTGAATCCAACGGTCTCACTTTTAAGAAGATGACCAATATTATTCCTATCACAAGAACAAAGCATGACTCATTTTAGTTGTAAAACGTCAGGCAGACAATTTTCCAAGGGATTATTAAAGATAATTTCCCATTTATGCCCTCCACCCAACTCACAGATGGGTCCCACATAACTATCAAAAAAAAAAAACCACACATCCAAAGCCAAGAATCCAGAAAATGACAGTTCTATGATAAATAAATCTTAAATTCTTTTTCTATTTTCTTTCTAAACCCTTTCTAAGTATTAAAGATTTTCATGTGTTGCGCTGTAATTGAAATTTAGTGAAGATAGAAGTGTGGTTGATTTAGGATGTTTTTTGTAAATTTCTGTTGATGAATTCTGGGCTGACACGAGACACATTTGTTAGATAGAAATGGTGTGAAAGAGATTCTGCCACCGAAGAATCTAAGATTTTTAACCATTCAAGAAAATAAAAATCCAAACTTTCTCCTGTTGTCTTTGAATGAATGAAAACGGGAGCCATTTTCATCCATTGGTACTCAATCTTTTCTCCTTCATTTGCTTCCATTCATTTTAATAACATGTTGCAGATTGTTTTTGTGATTTCCTGAAGAAAATAAAAACTAAAATAAATAAATAAATTGTCTTTTTCTTCATTGGTGCCCAGTCACTCCCCACTCACATCCACCACCAGATCTTGAAGCCATAGTTTTTTTATTTTTTTAACATATATATGCGACTAACATATAAAATTATTATACACAGACAAAAAATTCACTATATTATCACCAAACTCATCTCTTTACTCGTTCATGGAGCAGAAATAAAACCCCTCTTTCTTCTCTCACCAACCCCATTATAAGATTGCAATAAAAACACTTCCTTTTCTTCTTGCTTTGTTTCTCTGTACATTACATTCATGGAGCGAGCAAGGAGGCTGGCTAACAGGGGAATCCTGAAGCGGTTGGTGAATGAAACAAAGAACTCTTCATCTCCTGTATTGTATACTCCTTCAAGGTATTCATCATTGTCTTCGTTTGCTTCTAGAAATCCTAGATCAGGGTTCTCGCTTGGAGGCAGAAATGTTGGGTCTATTAATGGTTATTATGGTATTGGATCACAAGTTCGATCCATATCTGTTGAAGCTTTGAAACCTAGTGACACTTTCCCTCGCCGCCATAACTCTGCTACTCCTGAGGAGCAAACTAAAATGTCTGAGGTATGTGGGTTTGATAATCTTGATTCTTTGATACATGCTACTGTGCCTAAATCTATTAGACTTGATTCCATGAAGTTCTCTAAGTTTGATGAAGGACTCACTGAGAGCCAAATGATTGAGCATATGCAGAATTTAGCATCAAAGAATAAGATTTTTAAGTCATACATAGGGATGGGGTATTATAACACACATGTTCCACCTGTTATTTTAAGAAATATTATGGAGAATCCAGCTTGGTACACTCAGTATACTCCTTACCAAGCTGAGATATCTCAGGGGAGATTGGAGTCTTTGCTTAATTACCAAACTATGATAACTGATCTTACTGGATTGCCCATGTCAAATGCTTCATTGCTTGATGAAGGAACTGCTGCTGCTGAGGCTATGGCTATGTGTAATAATATTTTGAAAGGAAAGAAAAAGACTTTTATTATTGCTAGCAACTGTCACCCACAAACTATTGATATTTGTAAGACTAGAGCTGAAGGTTTTGATCTTAAAGTAGTTACCATGGATCTTAAGGATATCAGTTATAAGTGTGGGGATGTTTGTGGGGTCTTGGTTCAGTATCCAGGGACTGAGGGAGAGGTTTTGGATTATGAGGATTTTATTAAGAATGCTCATGCTAATGGGGTTAAGGTTGTTATGTCGACGGATTTATTGGCTTTGACCATGTTGAAGCCTCCTGGTGAACTGGGGGCAGATATTGTTGTTGGATCGGCTCAGAGGTTTGGTGTTCCAATGGGGTACGGAGGTCCTCATGCATCATTCTTGGCTACCTCTCAGGAGTACAAGAGAATGATGCCCGGAAGAATTATTGGCGTTAGTGTTGATTCTTCAGGGAAGCCTGCTCTGCGTATGGCTATGCAAACCAGGGAGCAGCATATTCGCAGGGAAAAGGCTACCAGTAACATCTGCACTGCTCAAGTAAGACACTTTTTTGTTTATATTCTTATTATTTTGTTTATTTATTTGGAAACTGCTTGTCCACCGTGGAAAAGCCACTTAGAAAGCCATGCTTTTCAACATAAAGTTCAGGAATGATTCATCCTAGTGCCAATTTGTTCGGGAATACCATTTATTTGCATTTTCTTAACGCAATAGGATAACTGAGTATGTGCGACTTTATTTAGCTGAAAGGAATATTTTTTCCTACGTAGGCATTACTTGCCAATATGGCTGGTATGTATGCTGTCTATCATGGACCAGAAGGCCTTAAAGCCATTGCCCAAAGGGTCCATGGTCTTGCTGGAGTATTTGCAACTGGACTGAAGAAACTTGGGACTGTGGAAGTCCAAGGCCTTCCCTTCTTTGACACTGTGAAAGTTAAGTGTGCGAATGCTCATGCAATAGCTGATGCTGCTTACAAAAGTGAAATAAATTTGCGAGTTGTGGATGCAAACACTGTAAGTTCAACCTTTCCTGTTTTTTTGTTTGATAATGAATTAAACCTCTGCGGTTTTCAGCATAGCATATGATTTCAGATCACCGTTTCCTTTGATGAAACAACAACCTTGGAGGATGTTGATAAACTCTTTGGAGTTTTTGCTGGGGGCAAGCCTGTAAGTCTTACCAGTTATTTTTTATCTGTTGGTTTCACTTAAGCTTCGTTCCGAGCATCAGGTTAAGCTCTTTCTTTTAAATCTAGGTGCCATTAACAGCTGCAACTCTGGCACCAGAAGTTCAGAATGTGATCCCCCCAAAGCTAACAAGGGAGAGTCCATTCTTGACACACCAAATCTTTAACATGTACACCCTTGTCCTGAAAATATGAGCTATCAAGGTTATCATTTGGTAGTTGGTCTAAATTTCATGTGATTCTATAGGTACCACACAGAGCATGAGCTACTCCGGTATATTCACAGGCTACAGTCGAAGGATCTCTCATTATGTCACAGTATGATTCCACTGGGATCATGTACAATGAAACTAAATGCAACTACTGAAATGATGCCAGTGACATGGCCTAGCTTTGCTGACATTCACCCCTTTGTTCCCATTGAACAGGCTCAGGGTTATCAGGTAGGTAGTTGTGCATGTCATGTAAATAAAAAATCAGGATGCATGTGCTGTGCATGAACAATCAAATTTACCTTTGTTTGAATTCTTGTATTTCTTAAAGGAAATGTTCGACAACTTGGGTGATTTATTGTGTACCATCACCGGGTTTGACTCTTTCTCATTGCAACCTAATGCCGGTGCTGCTGGAGAGTATGCTGGGCTGATGGTCATTCGTGCATATCATAAGGTATGATGATGCCTGCTTGTAAATGTAAACAATTTACTTATTCCCCACTGGCTGTAACAGTAAAACTTTCTTAAATGAGGCTTGAAAAGAACTGTTTTATACTGTTAATCTTTTTTACTGGAAACTTGTTTATGCGGAGAGCTCAAGAAGCACGCTGATTACATCAAACTGCTTTCTCTCTTAGCAAAATTAGTATCAGGAGGAGAAAAACTGGAAAAAAAAATGAAGAAGAAGAAGAAGAAGATAAGAAGCAGAAAGCTTTCAGCTAGTAATTCTTAGTATCCCAAAGCTAACCCTTTCTAATTTCCTCTAATTCTTTCGTCAGTGAAAGAATTCCTATATGAGAAACTATAACCCTAAATTCACTGTTCTCAATTGTTTCTTGCAAATGATTGTCAATGGAGCCTGCAAAGTTCATGATTTTGGGTTCTTTTCCTCAAATTTGTAATTAAAAAGAACTATCTATTAGTTATAGCTTTCTTTTTCCACAATAAGTTCTGTCTTTACCAGTTTCTAATGTTAATGATCAATTATGCTAATCCTCTTCCTGAATAAATGCAGTCAAGAGGAGATCATCATCGCAATGTGTGTATCATACCTGTGTCAGCACACGGGACAAATCCCGCAAGTGCTGCCATGTGTGGAATGAAGATTGTGACCGTTGGAACTGATGCCAAGGGAAACATTAATATTGAGGAGCTAAGGAAGGCAGCAGAAGCCAATAGGGACAACCTGTCAGCCCTCATGGTATAGATGCTTTGTTTCCTTGACAATTTAATTTTGCATTAGTAAAAATGTCAGTGGGAAGGGGTGTTTGGGAACTTCTTGTGTGGTGCTGATTTTTATTCTGATTTAAACTCTTAGGTTACATATCCTTCCACTCATGGAGTCTATGAAGAAGGTATTGATGAGATATGTAAGATAATTCATGATAATGGAGGTCAAGTATACATGGATGGGGCTAACATGAACGCACAGGTCTGTTTTCTTATAGTATCTTCCTCATTTATCTGTTTGTATGGTAGTCATTCCCTTTTTTTTTGGTGCAGTTATCCCTTTCTTTTTTCTATTTCTTGTGTAAATTATGTGTGTGAATATATTATCATCTTAATGTTAATATTTGGTCCTTTCAGGTGGGTTTGACAAGTCCGGGTTTCATTGGAGCTGATGTTTGTCATCTCAATCTCCACAAAACATTTTGCATTCCTCATGGAGGTGGTGGTCCTGGCATGGGTCCTATTGGTGTGAAGAAACATTTGGCACCATTTTTACCTTCACATCCTGTGGTACATATTCCAATTGCAAATATCTTGTGTTCCTTAATATTTAGCTTATAGAGAGTTATAATATTCTTTTAATTTATTAAAGAAATCGTAAATTGGATCAATTTAACTCAGCTTCTCATATATTATTATTATTAGCTGGAACTTCCCTGCACATCTATCCTTTGTGGTTCTTTTAATTTAGACATTCTAAGTTTGCTTGTTTGTATCAAAATTCTAAAGCGAAGCTGAAATTCTCACAGAAAAGTACAAGATGAAGACTAATCTGTAAATGCCATTTAGCTAGGCCATATTAAAGTATAGTTGCTGTGCTTACATAACAACATTTATACCATTTTACATTGTAGTCTTGACAGGAGATGCTTATTGGGAATTAATTTTCATTTTATTTGCAATTTTTTCACAATCCATTTAATAATAGTAAAATTTGAGCATCACTTCGCTTAATTAATTGTTGTTATTGGTAATGATTTGAGTGTTCCCACTTGCTACTGGTCTAAGTCACTCAAGTTTTATGATATTTTCTCATTGTATTTTAGGTATCTACTGGTGGTATACCAGCCCCGGATACAGCTCAACCATTGGGCACCATTTCAGCTGCACCATGGGGCTCTGCACTTATCTTGCCAATCTCTTACACATATATAGCAATGATGGGATCTCAGGGGCTAACTGAGGCTTCAAAGATTGCCATCTTGAATGCAAACTACATGGCAAAGCGTTTGGAGGTTTTTAATTTTCATTGACTTTAATTTCTTCATAATATATAGTAATAAATCATTAGTCACCAACACAAAATATCATGAACAGTATTTTTGTGCCTGGGAATAATGGGTTTGTTAATCAAATGACTAAATACATGTTCCATTCTACTGTGGTATATAATTTTTCCTTTCATTAATTTTCTCTGCCATTGGTTTGGTTTCCAGAATTATTACCCAATTCTCTTCCGTGGCGTCAATGGAACATGTGCCCATGAATTCATTGTGGACCTGAGAGGCTTTAAGGTAGTTTTTGTATAACATATTTGTTTTAGCCATTCTTTTTTTGATCCACCTTGAATAATTACAAGGCATTCTTCTTGCAGCATACTGCTGGTATTGAGCCTGAAGATGTTGCCAAACGCCTAATAGACTATGGATTTCATGGTCCAACAATGTCATGGCCTGTTCCAGGCACGCTTATGATTGAACCAACCGAAAGTGAAAGCAAGGTAAAAGATATTGTCTCCTCTTATTTCATATCCTGTACCCTGCTTTACCTCTCTCATGGATTGTCAATCAAATTTTGGTTTGCAGGCCGAGTTGGATAGATTCTGTGATGCACTTATCTCCATTAGGGAGGAAATTGCCGAGATTGAGAATGGAAAAGCTGATATCCACAACAATGTCTTAAAGGTAATGGCTCTTTTTTTTTTTTTTTTTTAATGAACTGTTCCAATTAAAATTTTACTGATGCCTTTATAATATGGATTTTGCAATTGCATGGTATTGATGTATTTTCTTGCCTGTACAACACAGGGAGCTCCTCATCCACCATCTTTGCTCATGGGAGATACATGGAACAAACCATATTCTCGGGACTATGCAGCTTTCCCTGCTTCCTGGCTCCGGTTTGCTAAGTTCTGGCCTACTACAGGTACGAGTTTTATTGCAAGGAATTAGTTAGCATACCGAGTATGGTTGTGCACATATCGATATGTCATCAATTTTATTGACAATCCCATTTTTCTGGAACTGTTAAAATATTAGGACGGGTGGACAATGTCTATGGTGACCGCAACCTTATCTGCACCCTTCAACCAGCATCACAGTATGTGGAAGAGCAGGCTGCGGCTAGTGCTTAATCTTCACCGCCACAGATCGGTCTTTCATGGTGCTTAATCTTCCAATACTGAGAAATCAATATCCTCTCTCTTCCTTCTTTGTAAATACGTTATCCATATTCATATGCTACTTAATTGCAGCTGGAAACATTCATTCCTTCATATACTGATAAAAGCTGCTCTTACAGCTATTGTTGCCTGTTGCAACATAAAATGCTGTAATTATCATTTCATTTCATCTTTCTTGCTCCCAATCGATATTATTAATGTCTTTTAGGAGAAATTATCATATACAATCTCTCATGTCTGATAAAAAAGCAGCTGTCTTTACCACAGAAAAACCTTTTCCACACTGCTACAAGTTTCCCTTATCTCATACTTCCAATGATAATTATAGCCAAAAAGAATAAAAGGTAGAAAAAAAAAGAAGGATTTGGAAAAACAGTTGTCATAGCTGTAACAGAAAATAATTGTAGATCATTAAATATTGATCATGCTTCCCAAGTTTGTTCTTGCAAAAATTTATTATTGATCATTTATCATTCAACTATATTTTAGATTCAGAAAATGTACTATTTTGCCATCGACATTTGTTTTAGAGCTCTGTTTTGCCTCAAAATATTTCTGTGCTTAAAAGCTCCTATATTTATTAAAAATGGTACTAAAATGGGGAATTTTTTAGTACAATTTTTTTCTTTAAAAATAATTTAAAGAGTTCCAAGATAAATAATACCTTTTAGATTTGCTATTGCATATGCAATTTTAGTTATATCTATGATTTGCAGAGGAAGAGTGGCAAAAACAGAGAATCTTTTAGTTCTGAATTATACATCAAAATTTGTATTTTATTCCATAGTTTTTTAAAATTGGAAAAAAAAATTTTAACCACTTCAATGATATTATCATTCAGTCAGGTTTTTTAGACAAATGCTACACTTTATTTTGGAAAATAACCCGATAATTAGATCTAATAATTTCTGTCACACCAAACAAATATAATTATGAGAGTCAATGCAATCCGCATCGATAATTTGCTATATGGACTTTTAGAAGAATTTGCACCGCAAATTGTTCACAAAACTTAGTATTTTTTTTAGTGTTGGACGCATTTATTTGTTATTGGATGTGTCTAAGGGGAGATGATTCTGAATCTTTTAATTAAGAATAAAATAAATTTTAAATTTAAATTTGTCGATATAAAATTACACATACGGAATGATCATCCGTTATTATTCGCATTAAAAATAAATTTTTAATAGTATTCATACATTTTAGTTACTGGCTTAATGTATATTTAAGAAATAAAAAAGACACTTCAAATAAAATGGATAAACTATAAAATTTAAAAAAAATAAAATAAAATAAACTTTGGAAAGTTAGTGTGACGAAAGGGGCTAAGAAGATCCACGTTTTTGCTTTGAGTCTTTGTTAAGCGATTGATTCCATTAAAGGAGTCAAAAGTCCAGTTGGCATTTTTCAATATCCAATCCAATCCAATGCCAGCTCAGAAGTTATTGACCTTTTTTTAAGATTTTTGCGGAGATAATCGCTTTTAAATTTCAACTGGAGGAATGTTGCCCTTGCCGCCCATTCCCTTGCAATTATTGGATATGTATGGTTCTTTTTTCCTTTTTTTCTCTTTTCCAACGTAATAATACGCTTCAAAACACCTATTTCACTCATTCATGTGACCCCTTGCTTTTTCAAACATGGACTGCCAATTCACTCATTAAATCTTGTGATCTCAAAAGATAAATCCCAATAAAATTATACTAAATTCACAATCATACATATATAAGACTATCAAATATGAGTTTTTCCATTAAATTTTAAAAAAAATTACGTCATTTCAAAATACTTGAAAAAGGTTCATCCAACCAGCTGAAATTTGGTCGGTTGTTAAAGACTAAATTGGCCATAAAATTAGCTTTTTATGTAAACAGGAAAAATTCTAATGTTTCAATTATAATTAATTAGTTTCCTATGATATGTCGGGGGACAACACAACTGATTGAAATAGCTGTCATCATATTTATATTATCCACTTAAAAAGAAATTTGATGTGGCGGACTGTTTTATTCATTAAACCTTTGAATTTTTATTTTTAGCCAATGCACCTTTAACCTTTATTTACATATACATTGAGCCCTTTTTAATTCCCTTACTAAGTTGCGATGCTTAACTATATTTCTTCACAAAGAAGGTCTTTCATGTGTTCTTGGATTGTCTTTCCTACTTTATTATTATATTATTTTTAATTATATTAATTTTAGTTAAATTTTTTTATATTCCATATGATTTTTTAAAATTATTATATTTTATTAAAATATTAATTTAACAATAGAATTATGCTGGATGTTGGATTTTTAATAATTTAATATATATGCGATGTATATAATTATTAATGTGAATAATTAATATACACACGTATTCATTTACGTATGCATATATATGTATATCGATGTGGAACATCTGTAATTGATTATATAAGATTCGGCCCCCCAGAAGGTATTCATGACTATATTCCAATTTCCAGGCCTTGATGTCTATTTTTATTTTATTTATACAGTACACACATGTGCATGCGTGCTTAAATAATATATATATATATATATATATATATATACGCGCGCACACACAATATGAAATTAATATCAATTGTTATCGATTTTTATCTTTCATCTTCAAATGTTTTTAAAAGAATATAAAATAATTTTGTGTCTTTCACTTCCCGACATTTTAATCGTAACAAGGCAAAAAAAATAAAGATGAAAAAAAAAAAAAAGAATTCTAGTCGGTCGATTTCTGACGAATACAGGTATGTAGTCGGTATCAAAAGATTACGAATTGAATGGATTTTTACACATTCATATCAATTGGATGATAATTTCGATAAAATTTAGCTATAGCTATTACCTATGATTCGCAGTTTTTACATATTTTTATATTTTCGCAATTTATTATTTTTATATAAACTGAATTACCGATAAGATACTATCATAAAAAATTTCCATAGTAATAACATAAATAAATTAAAGTTCATAAAAATAAAATATACAACGTGTCAGTACAGTAGATTTGATGGAATTTTAAAAACAGATTAAGTTAAACAAATTAATTTCCAAATAAAAATAAATTAAAAATGAAAGGAAATCCCAAAAAGGCAATGTCGGCTTCGAAGAATCACACGCATCTCGTTACCATGTATTAATCCCAATGTATTATGTACTACAGTGTATACCATGTCTTTGTACGCCCAACTCAAAACTGATTCCATGCGGCCAAGTTGTACTGCTAACAATGTACCCTCGCTAAATAAATACTTAAATGATTTAAAAGTTAATTCTTATACCCATTAACGCAACATTTTTAATTTATGATAACTTTTATTTTATTCATTTAAATTAATATTTTGTCAAAATTACATTCTTATTTAGTCGGAATAAACTATTTGCTATTAAGATAAATTAATTTAATTAAATTTTTATGTCATAGGATCCATTAGTTTTACTCGTTTCGCATGCATAAAAAATATAAAAGAAAGAGAAGTTGAATTTCAACAGAAAAGGTTCTAATAGACCTTTATTCCTAAGGTTTTAAATCAAATGATTTATCTACTTTCCATTGTATCCAAAATTTTAAATATTGTATTTAAACTCCAAAAGTAAGTGAAATCTTTTAAATTCAGTAATTTTGAAAGTTTAATAATTTTTGAATCCTTTCTGATTATATAGGAGGATTAGAATTCAAATTTCAATAATTTTTAATATAACAAATATTAAAAATTGAGTGAGGTTAGAAATTTTAAAATTTAATCTTAAAAATGAATTTAAAATTTTCGACTAACTCTATTTCGCCTAAGATAGTTAAGAATTTTACAGTACAAAATATACTTGCATTGATTGGTATAAGAACTTTTGATAGAGATATTTTTTATTAATTTTAGGTGTTTTGCATGTGTTTTAAAATACAAATTATGTAAAAAGGAAAAAAATTGGATAAAAACATAATTTTAAAAAGGTCAAGGAAATATGAAATAGTATTTTAAATAAAAAATTAGGAGTAAATTAGATTAATAAATCAGAACTTTATCTCTATTATTTATATTAAACGTTTGATATGGACTTGTAAATGAAATTTATAAAATTTGTGGAATTTATTTATACTAAACAAGGCTTAATAAAAAAAATATATTTATTATTTTTTATAGTTAAATAGAAAAAGATAACTAAAATGGACAATTTAAAAAAAAAATGTATGCAGGTAAGGTAAAAAAGTGAGAAGTAAAGAGACAAGTTACGTATCAAATTGTCTATTACTAATTCATAAAGCACGTCGCTGCCATAGCCATAGGATAGCAAAATCAATGAATAACGGTCAAGATCGATTGAGGTGCAGAAGAAGACGATGTAAATGGACGCAGAGGAGTATAATACGGGTAGTTCTTTGGACTTGTCAATATAGAAATGGCGTAGAATGTACTGGTCATTGTATATTGTGTTTATACGGAGTGGGTATTGGAGGGAATGGACGGGTGAGCGGTTAATTTAAGTCTGTCTCTCAAGTGGAGCTAGCTTGACGAAGAAGGGTGCGTAGGTTAAGCGAATCTTCCTTCGGAACTTGTGGGCGCAGGTTAAGCCAGTTCATGTACTCGCATTGAAATCAAATAGACAAACCTAAAATACTCCCACAGGAGAAAACCAAAGGGGGAAGGATAATTTTCTACTCTTTGTTAATGATCGATGTCGAAGATGAAACATCTACTAAGAAAGCTACATATCGGCGGTGGAATCAATGACCACCACCGATTGGCCGAGACCCGACCCGTGGTTAACACAAGCACCAGTCTCAACCTCCCGTCGTCCTCAAATGAAAGAATTCCGGCCGTTGAAACTCCGTCGGGGGATCGGGTGGCAGTTGTGGAAGGGAATAGTGGTGTGGATTTTAATTTATTGGAAGAGGAGTTTCAGGTTCAGTTGGCTCTGGCGATTAGCGCCTCGGATCCAGATTCTCGCGACGATCCAGAGTCGGCAGAGATCGATGCCGCCAAGCGGATTAGCCTCGGCTGCCCTGTGGCTACTGTTCCCGTTACTGATGCGGTGATCGAGTCTCTCTCGCTTCGCTATTGGGTATGTTGACCGTTTATTCTTATACGGATATGTATGTTTGGAAGTTAATCGCATTTTAGGTTTTTTAGTTTCTGCCAATTAGAGTTAATGAATTAGGTTTCTTTGACTTCTGGATCTTAAACGGATGGGATTTTCACTTTCCATTTCTTTTCCCGGATCAGTTCCTCAGAGTTTGGTGATTGCTTTATGTTTTATTCCACATTGATTATCTGTTAGTTTTCTGGTTCTGGAGCAAATGCTATGCCGTTTCTATCAGCATTGTAACGTGTGAATTTTTAGTCTTCTCCTGGACCAGAAGGATATCCCCCTATTCTAATGTTACATTATGCCTGTTTAGGCCTGATTTATCACTCGGAATTTATTTGTTAAATTTAGTTCCTAAAGAACAATTTGTCGAGCTGGTTGTCTTTATGCAGGTAGTTCGAAGCTCTTTATGAGTTCTATGGTGTCAGTTCCCGAGGTTTATACAAGTAATTTGTGTTGCAGAGCTTATGAAAGAAATTATGACCAAAATTTTGCTGAAATCGTGTATGCTTTGCGTAATGTAACTTTCTTTTACTTAGTTTGGCTTACAGCGAGGCTTTGGCTGGACTTTGTTTCATTATAGTTTTCAGCTCCTATCCTCAAGAAATTAAAGTGGTCATCAAGCTTTTGACCCAAGAAGATTTTGACATTTGTAGACAAGTTTATATTATTTCACTTCCCTTGTATGGTAGCTGCAAAACTTATTTTTGAGTATTAGTTTTTTTTTTTTCCTTGTACTAGAAGCTTTAATCTAACTCCACATACCCTGAATTGGAGGTATTGTTTTGTTGACCACATGGGGGGTGTGATACAATTCTGATATGAGGCTAAGTTATGTATATATATGTACATACACCCACACACCTAAAATGGCATCTAATTTGAATATTGGGTTTCGTTAAGTTTCTCCTAACAAATCTATTTTATGCGCAGCTATCATATGTTATCCTTCATATTTCCCACTAATTGTTATATATCTTTTGTGCAGAGCTATAATGTCGTAAATTATCATGACAAAGTGATAGATGGCTTTTATGATGTATATAGCATTGCCTCAAGTTCAATCATTCGAGGAAAAATACCATTGTTGGTGGACTTGCAAGCAATATCAATTTCAGATAATGTTGATTGTGAAGTGGTATTAGTAAACCGCATTGTTGATCCCGAATTGCAAGAGCTTGAGAGAAAAGCTTACATGTTGTCCTTGGAGAGCCAAGTCTCTGATGGCTTGCTTTTAAGTGGCTTGATTCAGAAACTTGCTGATTTTGTTGTTGATCGGATGGGTGGTCCAGTTGGTGATGCTGATGAGATATTATCAAGGTGGAACAGGAGAAGTTATGAATTACGGAATGCTCTGAACTCTATAATTCTTCCTCTAGGATGTCTTGATGTTGGGCTTTCACGCCATAGGGCTTTGCTTTTTAAGGTAGTGATATCTATTTTAGTTCATAGTAACAAATGACATTGGTCGATTATATGTGCATCTGATTTTAATGGGGCATCTTGTTTCTTTCAGCTTTTTGTTTATATTATTGCATTTGCAACTGTACTATTTATTATTGCACAAATTTCCGTTTGAAGAAATTTTTGCTTAAGTTGACTAGATCTACTTTCTGCCGGTAGGTGCTAGCCGATAGAGTTAATCTTCCATGTATGCTGGTCAAGGGAAGCTACTATACTGGCACCGATGATGGAGCTGTAAATTTGATCAAGATAAACGATGGAAGGTGATGATTTTTTACTTGACTTTTCTGTTAAATTTGATACAGTCGTATGGCAAAATGAATCATATATTTTGTATTTATCCAGATCCAAATTTTATTTTTCTTTTTTGAAATATTATAATGACATCTGGATTCTGTGTGATACTTTGCTAGAATATCCTTTGTCTAGGGATTTCAATGAAAAAATTGAGAAGTTAATCAGTAACTGTTGGAAGTTACTTTTCTCTGAAACGTTGCTGTAAGTCTAGCCCTTTTTGCAAATGGAACTTCGTATTGCATCTCGGTACTTGCATACAATTTTGCTGTAGTTAATTTTTTCTCATTTGCTCTGCTGTTCTTAGATATCTTTTTGTTTTCCTTTCTATACTGGGACGTTTAATGTTAGGGTATTTGTTTGGCGTTTTATTTATTTTCTCCCTGTTTCAAAAGGTTTTATCACGTTGAATATGTGTCTGATCCATTGACATTATGCAGCGAATACATTATTGATCTGATGGGTGCTCCTGGGGCACTAATTCCTGCTGAGGTACCGAGCAGCCATCTGACAAATACTGGATTTGATATTCGGGCCATTTCAGATCTTAGTGAAACTCACAAAAGTTCATTGTCAGTGCTGGGTGAAGGATTAAGGGATCTACCAGTTTCACCTAATATGGATAGGGTCCAATTTGGCAGCTCAAGAGCGCAAGAGGCACTATTTGCAGGCGTAAAAGAAAATGATGCTGACATAAGCCTAGTTGAGAAAAACCAAATTGACACATTTGAACAAGAGTTTGGAAAGCTTTTCCCATCTTCCCAGAGATCTCATGTGAATTCTTCGGGGACTGGACTGCCATCATCAGCGGAAAACATTAAAGTAAAGAATGTTTCTAAGTATGTTATTAGTGCTGCCAAAGATCCTGACTTTGCACAGAAATTACATGCCGTGCTGTTAGAAAGTGGTGCATCACCTCCTCCAGATTTATTTTCAGATGTGAACCAACAAGATCTGGGTAAGCAGAAGGTGCTTGATCACGTTCATCTAGAAAATGGGGTAAATCTAGATAATGGATTTTATCATTTTGCTGATAATTCACTGTCAAGACATACCGGGAATCCTTTGAACAATTTTAGGAGCAATATTGAGCAAAAATGGCCTGATGAGGATTTACCACAGAGACAATTGGTAATGGATTTGCTCAAGTCTGAAGTGTCTTTGTCTTCTAATGCTACAAGTGAGGGAATAGTAGTTGTTGATAACAGAACCAATTTGCAGACAGTTGCTACAGGTGCAGATGTTGTTCCTGATAGTGCACCAGGCATGCTTAGAAGGGCAATGCATGGGAATCAAAGCCATGACTTCTCCTCAGCAGTTGACCCATCTCAACCTGAAGATGCTTTAGGATGTGACAATAATCACTTCTTCCAAGATAAGCTGGGGAGGGTCTTTAACATGGAAACTGGCAGAGAATCTGGTGTGGAGTTGATCAATACGACCAATACTGCTCTTCAAATTTCTTGCAGTGGTTACAATGAAAAAATTCACCCTGTGCTGGGGGAGGTTGCTGAATGGGAAATTCCATGGGAGGATCTTCAGATTGGTGAGCGTATTGGTATAGGTAAGATATCTTTTTGAGCAGTTATTCAACTTTCCAATTGGAAAAAACCAAAAAAAAAAAAAAAGAAAAGAATAGAAAAGCAATTCATGGTAGTTTGGTTTACATAAGGAACATGCTCCCAAACCACCCCCACCCCCCTCCCTCTTCCTTCTCAATTTCTTGATTTATGGCCTTCCAATGAGCAGCTTGAGAGCTTATAGCGTGTTTTATGTTTCAGAGCAATTGCCCATCCATTTGGTATTGCAATAGAAATATGTAATGGTGGGTTGATAATCCATCAGATAGGACTGTCCATGCTGGAAAACATGCTCTGTAAGAAAAGTCAAAAAACCTGCTTCTGTGTACAATGGTTCCCACAGGGGCAGCTGCTATATAGATTTTTTCCGCTTCTGTCCTACTTCTCTCAGTATGCTTAACAGTTTGTTGCGCTATTATGTTGATATTCTTGGTTCTTTGGCTGAGAACATGTGGTAATGTGTTAAATATAGCAATTAAGTAAATGGCTTATCATTTATTACATAGAAGATATTTAATTCTCCTTTAGGAGATAATACTGTATTTTAAGAATATGATGTGTGTCTGACCTTTACATGGTTGTTCAATAACTTTCTCTTTTGACTTCCCATCATGCAGGTTCATATGGTGAGGTGTACCATGCAGATTGGAATGGCACTGTAAGTCTTATACTTGAGCACTATACTGGTTAATGAATCACAGCTTATAAATAGTGAAAAATTGTTGAGATAGCCATACTTTTATATGTGGGAACATTGATGGTCATGACTTACATCATACATAACTGCAGATGATGATGATCTTTTTGCAACTCTTCAAAATGTTTAGACAATGATTCTTCTATAAGTTTTACATCAGATGATCAATTCATTTGTAATAGCATAGGACATGCTATAATCTGACTCCTAATCTCTTACTACTAGTAAAACATATCGATATCTTGATAGCATGAAATGGGTTCTGCATGACAGGAAGTTGCCGTGAAGAAATTTTTGGATCAAGATTTATCTGGAGATGCATTGGTACAATTCAAATGCGAAGTAAGTACCAGTTAATAAATTATTGCAGCAAATTCTGAATTTTATTCACCCATACAAGCTTTTTCTTTAGCTCAAATTGATTACCACTTATTGTCTTATGCAGGCTGAAATCATGTTAAGATTACGGCATCCTAATGTTGTTCTGTTCATGGGGGCTGTTACTCGGCCCCCTCACCTGTCAATACTGACGGAGTTCCTTCCTAGGTTTCTTCCCTTCTCTTTCCCCTCTGCCCTGAAATCAATTCCCCATCCTAATTGCTGGTGGAATTTAGGTCATATTTTCATATTTCAGATATCCTTAAATTAATCCATTTATTCAATATCTGTGTCCTTGTTCATTGTGGGGTCACATGGGACTTAGTTGCCAATGTCATGGAAAGCTTAAAGTATTCACTAAATTTCTTAAAATTTTTACTTAGAAATTGAATTAATCCTTGAATCACATGGGGCTGCATTAAACAGTGAATGTAATTTCTATTAATTGTTGCAGTATGTTGTTTTTAATATTCACAAGAGTACTTAAAAGGGATATTTATGTTTAAAGGTGATATTTCGGGGATTTCTGTGAACCCATTGTTCAAATGTTTTGTCTTATTTATTTTTTTTTACTTGCTTGCTGCAGGGGGAGTTTGTATAGGTTACTGCATCGTCCCAATTTACTTGATGAGAAGAGGCGAATGCGAATGGCTCTTGATGTGGTATTTGGTTAAATTTTCTCTTCTTGGCAACATTGGTTTATTTCATTCTGGTTTCCCACTTTCTATTTTAATGGTTATTTGCAGGCTAAGGGAATGAATTACTTGCACACAAGCCATCCTCCCATTGTGCATCGAGATTTGAAGTCTCCAAATCTCCTTGTTGATAAAAACTGGGTTGTTAAGGTGGATGAAACTAAATTTGCCTTTTAAGCTACTGCCAGATCTTGCATATTGTTTGAATAGAATCAGTTGACTGCTGGAATAATAATTAATATTTTTCTCAATGTTTATAATTTCTATGTGCAGGTCTGTGATTTTGGATTGTCACGATTGAAGCACCATACTTTTCTATCTTCAAAGTCCACAGCTGGAACAGTAAGACTTTTGTCAAACATATCATGTCGAGTGTCTTGTTTTTATTCTTTTCAACCAAATAACAAGCAAGAATTTTACTTGTGCTGTGTAGCCCGAATGGATGGCGCCTGAAGTCTTGAGGAATGAACCTGCAAATGAGAAGTAAGTGAACTTAATACTCATAAGCAACATATGAAATATGCACACAATTGGCAAGAGATGGTTTATTAGAAATTTCTGTTAATGGCTGTGTTTCTTACACAAATTAAATTGTTTTCATTTTAGATGTGACGTGTACAGTTTTGGTGTGATATTATGGGAGTTGGTGACATGTCAAATCCCATGGAAAGGCTTGAATCCAATGCAGGTTGTAGGAGCTGTAGGTTTCCAGAATAAACGTCTGGAGATTCCGGATGATGTTGATCCTGCCATTGCACAGATAATAAATGATTGTTGGCAAAGGTGAGTGCTAGACTTGGGCAATGTTTTGATGCGGAATATGGCTGTTGATGATTAACCTTTCATTACTTTGCAGAGAGCCACAGTTACGACCCTCATTTTCACAACTCATATCACGGCTGCGTCACATTCAGAATTTAAGCGTTGAAAGAACGTAACATACAGAATTATACACCAGAGTTGCTGGATAAATACTACTGCAGTAGTTCAAGTTGTTTCTTGGCTCGAAGAGCTGAAGTAGCCACAGTTTTTCATTCAATCGCAAAGAGAATACTGTACAGGGAGGTGTTGGTTCATTCAAAGTGGGGACTCAACACAAGCCTGTTGGTTTCAACTTAAAAGTGGTGATCCTCCTAAATTAAACCTGCATAAGTGCAGTGGAGGATGCTGGAAAAGCTGTTTTTAGTAGTATAAATAAGTAGTTTGTTTAATCTTGTAAGAAAATACTCAAAAGTGGAAAAAAGGAAAGAAAAAAAAAACAAAAATAATTTTTCATTTTAATCTTGTTTCTTTGTGGGGGTCCAGTTGGGCAAGGATTCCCAACTCCGGAAGTGTAAACATGTGATCTCTACAGCTCATTGTGGAAATGAAAGAAAAAAAAAAAAAAGAAAGAAGAGCAAAGGAAAAGAAAAAAACTAGTGAAGTGTTTATATTTATTTCAATAATTTTCTTTATTTGCAGAATGCATTCTTGCTTTCCTCATGAAATCTTGTAATATGATTAATTGTAAATTGAGGAGCATGTGCTTTGAGGCTGAGGGAAGCGAACAAGCTTGAAATTGGCTTGTCTATGCATAATTCTAATTTTCTCATTTCTTCAAACGACAATAACATTTGTATAGATACTAGGTTGTCATCCTAGCCATTGATTTGGTTAGATACTGGAAGTGAAATCTACAATATTCATTCGAGCAGTTTTGGCTGTGAAAGAGAGAGGAGAAATCCTTTAATAGAAAAACAAAGCAAGCAAGGTGGAATTTAGGATAAGAGTAAGATAGGCATGGCAATTGTGTTCTTCAATTTAACACCAAAACCACCATCATCGATCCCCTTTTCTCCTTCTAAACACAATAATTTTAATTTCATTCTCTCACCATCACCAATCTTCTCATTCACTAGATTAAACCCCCCTCCCCGCAGAAATAATATTTGTTACGTACCCTTTTCATCATCTTTCAGATATGGAAGCAACACACCCTCTGAATTAGAGTGCCCTGTTCCTCCGGATCAACTACCCATTAACGAGTACCAAAACCTCTCCACTTCCTTCCCCTTTTCCTGGGCCGCCGGTGACATCGTTGAGTACTGTTCTCGTCTCTTCGTCACTGGCGCTTCTTTTTCCCTCCTTGTCGGGCTGCCCGTTGCCTGGTTCGGTTCTGTGAGGCCGGAATTGGAGCCATTAAAGCCAATTATTGCAGGTTTATCAAGTGGAATACTTGTGGTTAGTCTTGCCGTGGTCAGAATGTACCTTGGTTGGGCTTATGTCGGGAATCGTTTGCTCAGTGCTACTGTTGAGTGTAATTCTTTCTGTTTATTCTTAATTTTCAACTGTGGGATTGAATTTTTTTTTTCCCTTTTCTGTTTTTTTAAGTTTTATTTGATTGAAAAGGCAGGATTTTAACATCCCTCTTCTTTTGTTGCAGATGAAGAGACGGGATGGTACGATGGTCAGGTAAATGAAATGGATTCTCCTTTGTCATATTTTATTCTGCATAGATACTTGTATGTGGTGTTTTTGAACTTTATTTTTACTGTTATGAATTGGATGGATGTTGATGATCTTTTGATTGTATCTCCAACTATTAGGAGTTTTAAGAAATTTGGCTAATGACCTTCATCGATCTCCATTACAATTGCTTATGATCTGGGACATCTCCCTAAACTTGAGAAAAATCCTAGATGGATTCATTCATATTGGCTTTGTTGGGTTGGTCAAAATATAAGTTTTATTTTGTATAAAGCAAATTAAATAAACATTTTCCATCAGCTTTGAGAATGTGCATTTCCCTTGCTGTTTCGGAACTGCTGCCAAAATCTGTGCATCTAAAATTAGATTGCTGAACAGATATGGGTGAAGACTGCTGAAATTCTGGCACGAGACCGTCTTCTGGGCTCATTTTCAGTAAGGATGTTATGTCGTAAAGATTCAGTCTTTCCCATTGTTTTCATCATAATTAGCTACTTTATAAATGTACTAAAATTGGTGCCTTTTTTTGATTTCTACTTCACAAATAGGTTAAGCCTGTGCTGAGCAGATTAAAATACACTCTTCTAACTCTTGCAATATCGTTATTTGTGTGCGTTCTTGTCTTCATCAACATTGATGGAGCCCAAAAGAGTCCCAATGTAACATCTGAAACAAGTAGGGAGAGAGCTATTCCTGGAGTTTACAATGATGATTCAGCCAGATCATTCGAGCCAGACGCATTCTGTGGTGAGCCTGGTCTTCCCTAGTGTCTTACCAATTTAGCAGCTGTTAATTCTTTGTATAGATTCAGCTTTGGAATATAGTATACTGTACAGCTTTTTATGTGATCATATTGTATACAGTGACATAAATTTTGTGTACATCATAGTTGCTTTGGCATATCTGCACGACTTGATTTGTTTAGACGTGATTTATAAAATTTTCATAGATAAAACCAGTATAAAAATGCTGCATGCACAAGGCAGTTGGAAAATAAAAAAAAAAAAGGGGTAATGTGGTGATTAATTGATTATCATTGCCGTGTTAATTAAAAAAGTTAATGAATCTGATGTAGGCAAGAATTTTTAATTTTCTAATGAGACCAATTCACACATAAACCAGGTACAGGTTGATCCATCAGATCTGGGCAGTGTAATGGTGTTTGCTGGTGGACTGATTCTTTCTTTGTGGATGGAAGATGGATAATGATTCTTTATATTAGTTGTGTGCCATAATGATATATTTCTTTTCAATTTGGTCCATGTCACAATTTAACAGTGGATGTGCAGATCTATTTATAATGATATTTATAGCTATGTGTCATATACAATGTATATAATAAAATTATATTGTGGAGTAGTAGAATTCAATGTGATGAAACTAGATTTTTAGAATCTGTGTGTCGACATCCAATCATATATTTAACAATTGTTACAGTAACGCTCCAATTATTATATTTCCCAATGCTATAACAGATGTTAATTCATTTGAATTTTGACAGTCTCCTATGGACCAAATTGAGGAGATTATGGGTCCTTGGGGGACTGTCATTGTTAGTTTGTAATATATATATATATATATATATATATATGTAAATTTTTAATCCAATATTAGAGGTGATAAATGAACGGGTTTGGATTGAATCATTAATGGATTAGGTTGATTTGGATCGATTTATGGATGATAGATTCTTAACAAATGGCCTCATGTTTTCATTACTTCAACATAGCTCTGAAACAGTGCAGTAGCGATGGCGGAGCCTTCGACGGCAGCAGCAGCTGCTAATTTTCTGGTAAGGGTTTGGCGGAGCCACCCGTGAACCTAGCATTCTGAATAACTTCTCTAATTCATTTCTACTCAAATCCACCCCTGAACCTAGCATTCTGAACATAGTTTATTGTACTGTCGATAAAAAAGCAAAATATATCAACAGCAATTTTTTTTAATGAGTGTAGCATACCCAACAGCTCAACAGAATGTCAAAACAATCCAACTACAACAAGTGAAGCTACATTTTCGAGTTCTAGACAAATTTACAATGTCGAGCGACGCATGTACTACTTCCATGAATCACTTCCTGCTTCACGGCCACCACCTGTTGCCTTTTCACCACAAAAAGCATCGCCGATTTCAGCACCGTTAGTTGGTATGTTTACGTTCACAATGCCACAGTCACTTCCTTGAGGCCTGCAATATGGCTCGAGTGAGATGTTTTGTAGCTAACCAACAGAAAAGGATTTGTTTCTATAAAAGCATATTTACTCATTTTCATTTCAAGACAATATCATTTCTTATAGGGATCATTTGAAAGGGAAATTCAAAATCCAAGATCGGTTTATATTTTTAGTTCAATTGGGTGTCAGACCAAAAGAAGCATCAAACTAAGATACTCCAATTATAGAATTAAGTTCGAAAAAGACAATGAAAACAGAAAACTCAAGATCTCAAACTTCGATGTAAAGAAATTTCAGATTTCGAAATGAATTAGTATGCAGCATGCAAGTTAAGCTATGTTGCATCCTGTAGGGGCAAAAAGCTGGGTTAATACCCAATGGGTCAAGATTTTTGAATCTTAAAAATATCCATTTGGTTAATATCCATTGGGTTAATATCCAATGGGTTGAAAAGTGAGATGGATTAATTTTGAATTGACCCATTGGATATTGGGTTGGGTTGGATTATATTGGATTGAAAAATAAAATGTGTCAATTTTGGGTTGATCCAATGGATATTTATGTGAATTGGATTGGATTTGAATCAATTTTTTTAGATGAATTAGATAGACCCATGAGTTTGGGTCAATTTTGCAAGATCTATCCAATAGCAATGTTGTTGTGACTCCTGAAAAAAAAAAAGAAAAAAAAAAGAGGAATATGTTAAACTAGATTCTAAAGAGAACAGAGTTTGCTGCAAATTCAAAGATAATTATTTCATTTATTTTCTGTCTTTATATATATACATAGTACAGAGATGTTGTAGGATTACCTACGGCAGTGAGGAGATAAGTACAAGGAAGTAAAAGATAAATACAATTTGAAAAACATTATTTAAGTCTTTCCTTGATCAGGTGAACTTCCATCTTGTGTAACAGCTGGCTTAACACTCCCCCGCAAGATTGAGGTCCCATCAAGGACACCAATCTTGGATCTATTAAGTAGAAACAAATTCTTGGACAGTGGCTTGGTAAGAAGATCAGCGAGTTGGTCTTTTGAAGAAATGTGAGACACCTGCAACTGGCCCTTTTGTACAAGATCACGAACAAAGTGAATATCAATCTCTATGTGTTTCATCTTGGAGTGGAATACCGGATTTTGACAGGTGTCCATGATGGAGATGTTGTCACAATGAATAGAGGGAAGAGACACTGTAATTCCAAGTTCAGTGAGCAAGGATTTTATCCAGAGCACCTCAGCAGTAGTGGAAGCAACTGCACGATATTCTGCCTCCGTGGAGGATCGAGCTATTGTCTTTTGTTTACAAGAGCTACATGAAACTGGGACAGCACCGAGATACACTAGGAAACCAGAAGTAGACGTGCGATCAATGGGATTACCTGCCCAGTCTGCATCTGAAAAGGCATGAAAGACAAACGATTGTTGTGGAGTGATGTGAATTCCAAAGAACATAGTGCATTTTAGATAGCGCAGCAGTCGTTTCAACGCATCCCAATGAACCTGCAACGGGCAATGCATGAACTGTGATAGTTTATTAACTGAGTAGCAAATGTCTAGACGAGTCCAGGTTAAGTACTGCAGAGCACCAACAGTTTGGCGATATTTGGAGGCGTCAATGGCCAGATGTGACGATGATGAAGAACCAAACACAACAGCATTACTAGTCGGAGTGGAGACCGATTTTGCACCATCTATGTTGTTATGTTCAAGAAGCCGACAAACATAGTGATGCTGAGACAAGAACAGACCATTTCTAGTGGACTTCACATCAATACCAAGAAACAAATTAATTTGAGATGGATCCTTGAGAGAAAACTTCTGAGATAGGGATTGAATAAATTGATTAATGAAGGATTGATCACTGCCTGTAAGAAGGAGATCATCCACATGCACCAAAAAATAACAAGTGACATGAGCTTCACGATAAATGAATAAGGAATGATCACTTTTAGCTTGAAGGAAACCATAAGCAAGAGCAAAAGTTTTGAGTGCCTGATACCAAGCCCGTGGGGCTTGTTTGAGGCCATATAGAGCCTTAATGAGCTTACAGACATAATGTGGCCTGGTTGGATCAGTGAAACCGGGGGGCTGCTTCATAAAAACCTCTTTATGCAGTGGCCCATGTAGAAAGGCATTATTTACATCAAGCTGCAAAATGCTCCAGTTGTTAGTAACCGCAATTGTAAGAACCACTCGAATTGTGACTGGTTTTAATACGGGACTGAATGTGTCACCGTAGTCAATACCGAGGCGTTGGTTGTAGCCTTTGGCCACCAACCGAGCCTTGTGTTTTGAGATGGAACCATCTACATTTTTCTTAACTCGAAATAACCACTTGCACTTAATCAAATTATGTTGAGGACTGGGGGGAACTAACACCCATGTACCATTTTTAATCAATGCATTAAATTCCGAAGACATGGCTGATCTCCATTCAGGGATTGCTAAGGCTTAAGTAACACAAGTTGGCTCAATGGAGGAAGGAAGTGGATGTTTAGTAGTGAGAAATGTTTGTTTTGGACGAAAGATATTGTTTTGAGACCGAGTACACATCGGGTGAATACGAGAGGCTGGGGCATTAGCAGCAGAAGTTGTGTTTGTTAAGGAAGATGAAGATGAAGTAGTGGTGGTGGGGGAAGGTGTGGGAGGGGAAGACTCGGATGGTAGAGGTGAAGAGGACTGAGAGGTCGATCCTGAAGTAGAGAAGGGAATGAGAGTGTGATCTGTCATAGGTAAAGGGGCTGAACTGGGATATGAGCAATCATACCAAGAGCAATTAACGAGTTGTGGAGCAAACATGGATGCAGCAGGGAAAGAGGATTCAACAAAGACAACATGACGGGACACATACATTCTTTTGGAGGACAGACTGTAGCATAGATAGGCACTTTGAGTCAACGAATAGCCTAAGAACAAACATGGAACTAATTTGGCATCAAATTTAGTTTTTCGGTATGGTCGAAGACAAGGGTAACAAAGACACGCAAACGCACGAAGGCTTTGGTAGTTTGGTGACTTACGAAATAGTTTGAGAAACGGTGAGGAAAATTGTAATATTGGAGTGGGAAGGCGATTAATGAGATAGGCAGCAGCTTGGAAGGCAAAAGACCAGTATGAGGCAGGTAAAGAAGCATTGTGAAGCAATGTTAATCCGGTTTCAACCAAGTGACGGTGTCTGCGTTCTGCAGCACCATTGTGTTGAGGGGTATAGGGTGGGATTTGAAGATGATTAATTCCATGTAAACGAAACATGTTTTTAAGTGCTTGAAATTCTCCCCCACCATCTATGTATAAGGAGATAATTTTTGTGTTAAATGTGTTTTCAACAAGTCGTTGGAATACTTAAAAAATCGAGAGGACATCAGATTTAGCCTTTAAAGGATAAAACCATATATATTTGGAGAAATGGTCCACAAAAATTAAGTAATATTGAAACCCATCTAAGGACTTAACAGGAGCAGGTCCCCATAAGTCAGAATATAACAATTCAGAAGGACGATTGCTAGATAGAGTTGAAGAACCAAAGGCAAGTCTGTGACTTTTATTACATTGACAGGAATTACAAACTGAATTCTTTAAAGATGACACGGGTAGCTGGAAATGAGACAAAATATAATTGAAAACTTTTGACGATGGATGACCAAGCCTCTGATGCCAAGAGACTGAAGAGGTGCGAACATGATTGGCAGACGGTGAAGATGAAAACGCAGAGGACGATGGTAGGCGGTAAAGGGATTGCTCAAGTGGGCCTTTTGTTATTATCTCCCCCGTGGACAGATCCTTAACAACAAAGGAGTCAGATTAGAATTCAATAGAGGCATTATTTTTGTAACAAAATTGAGAAACAGACAGTAGATTAGTTTGTGCAGAAGGAACACACAGGACATTAGATAAAGAACAAGATTTTAATGGAAACTTGAAGGATTTGGAGCCAATATGTGTTATTTGCAAACCTGAACCATCTGTGAGTTGAAGTTCATCCAAGCCCTCTTATGGTGCATGCAGAGATAAGTTTCGTAAGTCATTGGTTACATGATGCGAAGCACCGGTATCAAGAACCCAGCTAGTATCTGAATTCGGACTGGTATGGGTAAAGTTGACTTGGGGATGAGAAATAAGATCTCTGAAATAGTCTTTGGCCTTGAAGCATTGTTTGGCATGGTGTCCTAGTTTGTCACATATTTGGCATTGAACTTTGGTTGAGGAGCTGCGCTTGTTTTAAGCATTGTTGGATTGGTCGGAGTTCTTATAACCTTGAGCAGAAGAAAAACCAGATACATTAGTGCCAAATGTGTTTGAAGTACCAAAATTACCTGGATTTGGATTCCTGAATTTTTGGTGAGAGAAGGAGCTTTTCCTGGCGTGATTTGCTATCATTGGAATGGGTTCATATGTGGGATCAATTCTCTTCAAAAACATTTCATGTGCCAGCAGTTTGTCTTGTAATTCATCAAAAGTGATGACTGTATCACGTGCATGAACAGCTGCTGCAATGTCCCGAAATTCAGTGCCAATTCCATTTAACGTATGGACAACAAGATCAACATCAGATATAGGGCTACCACAGAGTGCAAGTTCATCAGCTATAATTTTAATCTGCTGTAGCTATTCACTAACAGGTTTTGATTCCCGTTTGGCATTTGCAAGCTTCTCTCTCAGAGACAAAACTCTTGTTGCTGATCTGTTTGCATAGGAAACCCGAAGTTTCTCCCAAGCATCTGCAGCAGTGGTGGCGTTGGCTATAGTGTGCATTGCCGAAAAACTTGTAGAAGCAAAGATGGCTGCCAATATTAATTGGTCTTGACAGCACCAGAACTCATATTCTGGATTTGGAGTTTGGTTTCCTTCTTTTTCAATGATTGGGTTTGGTGGTGAGAGAGTGCCATCTATATAACTAATGAGGTTATGTCCACGAAGGACTGGAGTTATTTGGGCTCTCCATGTAGAGTAGTTTTGTGAAGTGAGTTTTAATGGGAGTTGTGCTGCATTAATAGCAATTAAGGTTTTTCCTGAGAAATGAGTAAAATTAGTATTGCTGGAGGATGCCATATGAGTAAAAAGATGGGATCGAAAAGCTTTGAAGCTTTATTGCTCTGATACCATAAAGAGAACAGAGTTTGCTGCAAATTCAAAGATAATTATTTCATTTATTTTCTGTCTTTATATATATACATAGTACAGAGATGTTGTAGGATTACCTACGGCAGTGAGAAGAAAAGTACAAGGAAGTTAAAGATAAATACAATAAGATAAATACAATTTAAAAAATATTATCTAAGTCTTTCCTTGATCAGGTGAACTTTCATCTTGTGTAACAGCTGGCTTAACAGATTCTATCAATTCTTAAAAAGTAATAATTTTTGCTTTAAAAAATGTTTCATGGTAAGTAATTTAGTGAATATGTTTTAATTTTTGAAAAAACATCTATAATATTTGCCTTAAATAGTTAAGAAATACAAAAATCTAGAAAGTAAATTTGAAGATGGCATATCAAATAATTTTAAATATAAAAATATTAATTAGTAACTATGATGATTTTAACAATAATTCGAAGATAAATTCAAAAATAAAAATAATTCGAATATCATATGATATTGATAATACAATCATCGAATTATAATCGTAATAAAAATATTAGCAACGCTACTACAAAATTACAAATCCACGGATTTTCGCACCTAAGGCTAAAAGCTACGAGCACCTATAGCTGCTTTTGACTTTCCGCAATGAGATGGGCAGCCGGCGACAGGTGGCGATCGACAAGAAGCTGCAATTCGTCAAAAGCATCCCATCTTTGCCGGCCACGTCACTCAAGCGACACGAACCGTCAAGAGATTGAGCTTGTTCATTGTATCTAAAACAGGGAAAAGCACTCAAATATACCCTTTAAAAAAAAAATTTGTACTTTTAGATTGACTAAGATACCCCAAATCACTTAACCATTGGTTGAAATGAAAGGTAATTATTGTTCTTAAATTTTTCGACTTTTTCTTGAAAAAGCAAATTTTTTTTAAAAATTTTACTCATAAATTAAATTTTTATTGGTTAAAAAATAAGAAAGTAAATTCAATCTATTTCACTTTTGGCTAAAGTAAATCCAATCTATTCGGATTTTATTTTTTTCTAATTATTTATTTTTATTTTATTCAAACTAAATACAATGTATTTATTTTTTTTAAATTAAATATATTCAATTTATTTTTATTCAAATTTAATACATTAAATTTATTATTACCTAAAAAATAAATTAAATTTACTTTATTAAGCTGAGTATATTGTATTTACTTTTATCCAAATTTAATACCCTTATTTCACTTAGCATCAAAAAATGTATACCCTTGTTCAATTACATGCACTTTACACTTTTTTTTTTCTGAAATTTCATTTATATTTAACATAAGAAAAATTAATTGATATTATATTTATGATTAGCAAGCAAAAATGAAATTCTGAAGATTATGAAAAATATATTTTAATGCAAATTGGAATGTCAAATGAAATTTTGGGAAAAAAATCCAATATGAAAGCACCAGTTCATTCACAAAATCAATTTAATTATATTATGTAGATTTAATTCATTTAATATAGATTTAATTGAAATTTGCAATTTCAATTGATGGTGGATTCGTTTAATTAGCAATATCAACTATTTTTTTTTCAAAATTAATCATAAAATGTTAATAATAAAATGTCATAAAAAATTACTTTTTTTTCCTACGCTTTTTTGAAAAATTGTTCCATGAATTGATAAGTGTCTTTAAAAAAAAAGTTGTTGATGCCTGAACTTTTCCAAATTACAGTGTAATCTCATGAGTAATGGCTAATAAATTCAAGAATGGTGCATAAAATTTTCTAATCTTCACTTTGTAAACTTAATTTTAATTGGATTTAATCAACTAATTCAATTTTAATTAAAGACTATTCAAATTGAAATCAAATTTGATTTTAATGGATTTCAATTGCCAGTGTAATCAATTTAGACCCATTACTATCCCAATTTTATATAATTGAAATTTGATTTAAATATACAATTGAAATTGAATCAATTGAGTTTCAATTGATTCAATTACTAAATATTGACTTTTAATTAAAAATACCAATTATTCAAATTAAAATTGAGTTAGCCACTGTACTCGAATACCTCAACGTTTTTAAATTCATTAAAACATACTAATGAAATTACCCAATTTGAACCAACACAAAAATTACTAATTTTATACATTTTATTAAATTTTTAAATAGTTATTTTAGTATAAATTGAGATCAAAATCAAAATTATATGCTCAAATTTTTTTTATCAAATTTAATTACTTAATGTAAAATACAAATTATGCAATATAAATGTAGAGAAAATAAAACATTATTTTTAGATACACAAAAATTTAAATGTTTCGTTACTTTAAATTTATTTAGAAAATGGTAATACTGAATTGAATGCAAAATTGTGGAGTTTAAAAAAAAGAATGAAAAATTTTTGATGATTAAAAAATTAAATAAATATATTATAGGTAATTTATAAATTTATCATAGGATAAAATTATTAAATGGACTATATTTTAAAATAAACCGAAAAGAAAAGTGAGACGAATTGACGATAAATAAATTATCTTCTTCATCAATCGTAATTATCAAGCTTCAACAGCAAGAAAAATAATTTAATTAAATTATCACGAGTTCAAATGAGCAGAAAAATAGCCATAGATTTATTGGCATGTAATATAAACCATGATATTTGCAAAAAAAAAAAAATCTACTTTTTTATCTTTTGAATTATTGCCTTAATTATTCTATTGAATTAATATTGTATCATTAAGTTGCTGCCTTTACTTTCTTTTAAACATTGTTTTTGGAGATTTTAATTTGGATAATTGATGTCAATTTAATTTTTAATTGAATTTAAATAAAACTACATTTGAGTCAATTGATTTTAGATTAATATTTTTGAATTAATGGAAAAATTGATGGAAATAATCAATATTAAAAGAAGTAAATAAAATTAAATTAAAATTTATAAAAAATAAAAATAAAAAAATTATTTTTGAAAAGAAAAGGTGCCATTCAATTAAAATAAAATTAAATTTGAGATTAACTTGAATAATTGAATGCAGTTTATTCAGTTTGGATAACAGTAAATACATTAAATTCAGTTTAGTAAAAGTGAATTTAGTTTTTTTGAGAAAAAATTAATACTGTGTATGAAATTTTGCATCGCATTCGCTTTTACCTACAATTTGGCAATGTATTCACTTTTGCGGTTTTGCTTATAATTTGACAATGTATACACTTCTACACCTCTTTTTTTGAAAAATAATTTTTGTCTTTTTTTTTCAAAAATAAAATTTTTTTTAATTCTTTATAAATTTTAAATTTATTTTATTTACTTCTTTTAATTTATAAATTTATGACTTGGTGCATGACATAAGCTTTGTTAAATTTTATTAACTCAATGTATACCCTTACTCTACTTAGCTTCAAAAAATGTATACCCTTACTCCACTTAGCATCAAAAAATTATATGGTTTATTAGAATAATAAATCAATTATTTATGAGTTTATTGACTTTAATATCTTTTTAGTTGTCATAAAAATAATGAGAAGGTTTATTAATTAATAAGTATATACAGTATACTTTGGAGTTAATGGCATGAGTATGCACCTTCTTCCTTTCCTTTTCTTCTTTCTTTTTTTTTTTCTCCATAATGTGGCAATTGACAGTAAAATAATTTCATAATTTATATGTTAATTATTCCATAAAAACAACTTCATGATCGTAATCGGATCAAAAGAAAATAAAATATTTTAATGGAAAATATTTTTCTTTCTCTTTTTTTCCATAATGTGGCCATTAACAATAAAGTAATTTCATAATTTATACTTTAATTTGATTTTAATATAAAAATTTTGTTGCTTGGTTTTAGTTTGATTCTTAAATTTGAAAAACTAAATAGACTAAATCAATAAAATTATATATATTAACTCATTTAATACACACATGGTTAAAATTTCTGATTACATATTTATATTATATTATACAGTGAGTTATTTACAATTACTTAAAATTAAATTGCAAGATTTTAGTTTATTTAATTTGATAATTTGCGGTGATTTGATAATTTTTTAGAAATATTTTTGTTTTTCTTCTTTTTCAATATTCGTAATACATGCTTATAATTAATCTTTAATATTGCAATAATGATATATGTTTTAAGGAAAAAAAAAAATCAGCCTGCAAGATTGAGGAAAAGACGGCAAAAAACATGCAGGCCTACACAAGGTACAGGCAGAGGTGCATACTGCTATTTATTCTTAATTTTTATTTTAATCAAATTTCATCGAGCTTTAATTTATTTCTAATATACACATACGATTGAATTGTTGTATAATTCTTAATTTATGGTAAGTTTAGTTCATTCGTAATTTATGATAATTTTTTGCTTTTTTTATTTTTTATACCATTACACTTTTTATATGATACTAAAATTCACAGTAAATAAAAAAATTTGAGAAAATAATTAAAAGTTAATATTATTATTACTTGTTAAATTGATCTACAAATTAGCTAGTACAAGTTAATATTATTCTTTCTTTTTTTTTTCCTCAACATTCGTCTACACTGGACTTTTCTTCGTTATGCTTTATTTGTAAATTCAGTACATAGTTAGTGTATAATTGAAATAAAAATTCATAATAGGTAATGATTTTGGAAGAAAATAAAGAATTGATGATAAAAATGGGATTAATTGATAACAAATATTAAATTTTAGATTAGTAGATCAAATAAAATAGTTAGCAACAAAATTGATATTTAATTTGTTTTATTTATTGTATTTTTAAGAGCTGTTTCCCGTACCATAAAAATATAATCAAGTAAATGAAATGGTTTTTTGTTGATAATTGCGAGTGACAATTACTAAAATTACTAATATTCATGTTATTGTTGATTTAAATATTTATATACAGTAGCTAGTTCCACCAAAATTGATATTTGATTTCTAATTGAAATTCAATTTTTTTATTTCAATTTGAATAAACAAATTTTGATTGAAATTGAATCAATTGAGTTTTACTAGATTTGAATTTAATTTTTTTTAAAATTAAACTTGAAACCATTGATTTAATTTTGGATGTGCATTTGATTTCTAATTTTGATGCATCTTGTAATTAACATATATAAATACAAGTATAACCCTAATTAATGTAAAAACATATTAGAAGAAAACGCATCAGTTTTATTAAAATATGTAAAGAAATGAAACTATTTCCGTAAGATGATGGATGGAATAATGAAAACCATACAATTAACTAATACTCACATATTATTCAAAAAAAAAAGAAAAAAAACTAATTGATTTTGAATAATTAATTTTTATAGGCATGCATTGTATAAGCTTTGTTAAATTTTATTAACTCAATGTATACCCTTGCTCCACTTAGCATTAAACAATGTATACCCTTACTCCACTTACCATCAAAAAATTATATGATTTGTTAGAATAATAAATCAATTATTTATGAGTTTATTGACTTTAATCTCTTTTTAGTTGTAATAAAAATAATAAGAAAATTTATTAATTAATAAGTATATTATGTTTACTGCATATTACTTTAACCAAATTCAATATATTGCATTCACTTTTGTTCAAACTGAATATGCTGTATTTATTTTTTGTCAAAATTAAATGTATTATATTCATTTTTTGCCTAAACTTAATAAATTGTATTAACTTTCAATTTGACTTTCATTTCTAATATTACTTTAAGAATTATTGTTTTATACGTAAAGTAGATATTGAGTCAATTTATTTAATTTTTTTTTCTATTAGATGTGATAGTTTGTATGTAAAATAATGAGTTAATTTATAGTTTTAATGTATTTTAAGTGATTACTTAATAACATTTTTATGAGCCCAATATGACTTAAATAAATATAGCTTAAAGTTGGCTTAAAATGGGTTCAAATATTCTATTTTAGTAAAGATTACTTTTGTAAAAAAAATAAAAATAAAAAATATGCATTTACATGATTGTTCCTATTTGAGTCACTCAATTTGAGCAATTTAGCGGAGTCCATCTAAAAATAGCAAGACAACATTAAAAATAACAATAATGATACACCGAACTTATATAAATTATATATTTTTTAGAAAATCAAAGTCTACAATGTTCGATCACACTGACGGGACATTAAAATGCATAATAATATTAATTGAAATTGAAAACAACCAGTCTTGGTATTTTTTATGGATTTATTATTAATTTTAATATCATGATGCTATAATAACGTAATTGAATGTTATGTGCTTTATTATTCATAAAAATTAAATTTAGATATTTGTATTTATATTAAGTTAAAAAAAATTATCAATTGCATATCCCTGCTAAAATAATTTTTTTAAAAAATAATATTTTTCGAATCAAAATAACAATTTTTTTTTTCTTTGGCTTATAAGCGTGGAGTAGAAATATCCGTTGCGTAGAGGAATGAAATTATGAAAGTCCCATAAAATGGGGCATGTTTCCCTGCATGATGTCTCATATAGTCTTTGTTTGTGGATGCATATCAGCTATTATTGGACATCAACAATTCAACAAATTATTAGTATTATTATTTTAAGATCACATGAGTATTTAACGGTGGATGTGGTGGCGTGCTCGTGCATATTGCCGTTTGCACGGTATATATACGCATATTGAATTACTGCTAATTTTCTATGTAATCTGCTTTCTTTATTTGAAAAAGAAAAATTCTAGTTGGCTTTTAAATTTAAAACCGTGAGTACATTTTTTTATAAATTTTAGAAAACTTGTGTCATACGTATATAAATTTTTATAATTAAATTTATACTTTGAATTTGAGTAATAGTTAGTGCAGAAGAAATTCTGAGTCTTACCCATACAGGAGAAAAGAGACATCCAAGTGCAAGAAATAAAGATTGTGAATTATTAACTGATTTTAGTTACTATAATATTACATCTCAAATTATCAAAATGATATAATTTTATTTTTAAAATAACGAAATCGCTAGTTTGACGTTAATTAGTCAAAAATACTACAATATATTTAGAAAATATTAACGGTTAAAAAACGAAATATAATTAAATTAACGGTTTCGTTATTTTATAAATAAAATTATATTATTTTGATAATTTCAGAGATAATATCACATGTAATTAAATATTAAAAATAAAATTATTTTTTTAGATAAATATTCATCAAATTTTTGCATATTAAATTTTAAATAATTAATTGGAACATAGAATAATTTGAGATGAGGAAAAAGGGCAAAAAAAATCCCCAAAAGAAACCATTAATTAATGCATTTCATGAGAAAGCAGAGGGAGACGTAGAATTACATGCTTAGTTGAGGCAGTGGGCTCCACAGAGGAAGTGAAAATGGGAATGGTTCATGCACCTTTCCCCTGCCTCTCCTTCTTCTATTTTCCTCTTCCAAATATCATTAAAAAAATCAAAATTAAATTTTTTTAAAAAATTCAATCTTCCCATTTCCAGAAATTGTCATTATTATTTAAATTCCTCCTCTACTGCCATTAAAGCTCGAGTCTTTAAGGTTATATCTTTGCTTTCTTCCCCTTTCACATGATGGATACACCCAACACCAGCACGCTCTTTCACTATCAATTACCAACTGAAGAAAAGAAACGTTTCTTTCCTTATTCTTCTTCTTTCTAGCTTAGTCTTTCATTTTCTTTCAAGTTTTTTTCGCCCACCTTTATATGCATATATACACACACAAGCCCTATATTTGTTTAGCTAAGCATCTACTCCGATTCTTTTCCCGGTAAGCATTCCTCCATTTTATTTTATTATTATTTTTAAAAATTTTTCTTCTTTACTGTTATTAATGCCATAAATTCTTCTTTTTTCCTCTTATTTTTGTTGGATTTGTCTTCTGGGTTATATTTGGTTACCTTAACGTAGTCAAATGACTCATAAAAAATCCTTTAATCGGTTTTTTTCTGTTGTGGATCCATACCCAGTTTTCCAGCTTCTATAAAGATTAGACATTTGGTGGTTAATTTGAAAATTTAACACAGAAAGTTGTCTGATTTGATTTTGGGGGCATATGCATATGGTACAAATGGGTGGAGAGTGCTGTGTTTGTTTTCATCAATTGTGAAATATTTGTTATTATGATAAGATATACTGAAGATTGCCAATTCTAAATGTTAGAATGATGTAGATAGAGACTTGAAGTTTGCAAATGTTTAAATGTCTATAGATTGGTACTTTACTCGGGCATTATGCTTCAAGTCCATGAATGCTATCCATTTCTCAGCTGCCCCATCACCTGAGCTAGATCAGATGTGGAATTTTTACATTTTCATTCGACCTTGGAAATGTTTAGAATGAGTATAGTTTATCCATAATTGGATCTATATGAAATCTTTGACTGTTTGTTTCAGTCAATTGCAAGTAGTCTAGCTCAGTTAAATATTATGGCAAGATTAGTGACAGCTTCCTAGGTAGTAAAACTGATGTTCATTTCATCCAGGCGCAATACAGAAATAAGGGACCTCTTGAGACTATAAAAGTATGCTGCAGACACAGAATCTTGAAGAACCAGTAGCTTGGACAATCATTGTTTTGTTTCTGCTTTTATTATCTCCCTTCCTCTTGTCGTGCCCCATCCCTCCATTGTGCATGCTCTATTGATTATAAGGGTTTTTATTTTAAAGGTTATTTCCTTTTATCACATGAAATATTGTGGCACTGGCATGATGTAAATACATTTTGGTTTAAAGAATTTCCAATTAGAATAATGCATTTGGTTAGAAAGGGATACATCAACTAGAAGGATTAATTTGGCATGTCAAACAAGTTTAATGCTCTCCGTTGACTGTTTTAGACAAGCAGCGAAGTACCCATTGTTTCCAGCAGGTGGCAGGCCTGGTTCATGTTGTATGTTTGTTCTAAGCTTTTCATTGATAAGTTGGTTCTAATAGGTTTTTACTTTTCAAAATCCCTAACCATTTCAAAAATTTCTTATACAAATGATCTCAACTTCTCTTCAGATAACTGATTAGCTTGATGATATTGTAACAGGTACATCACGTCTGAGGATGTCTAAGGATGTGTTTTGACATGCTATCATCATACCATTGAAGGGTACTGAATGCTATATGCTGCGCGGGGGCTATTCTGCGATGGATGTAAAAGTTGCTTCTGATATTGAGCATCTGAGTTCTGCATTGGGATTTCAGCATGAATTATGGCCACTAGATGAAATTGATGCAAAGAAAGCTAAGTTCCCATGCTGCCTATTTTGGACTCCATTCCCTGTCGTCTCTTGGCTGGCGCCTTTCATTGGACATGTTGGCATTTGCAGAGAGGACGGAATTGCATTGGACTTTAGTGGATCCAGTTTTGTGAATGTTGATGATTTTGCGTTTGGTCCTGTGGCGAGATATCTTCAACTTGATAGAGAGCAGGTACAGATTCAGGACTCTATTATCTCTCTTGAACAGACACACATACGAACACCCACATTTTAGATTCATCATTTGTTAAGATAGTAGTTTCATGTAAATGGAGAATTTGTTACTTTTCTTAATGAGTGTAAAATGTTAAATCAGTGTTGCTTTCCTCCAAACTTAAATGGGCACACGTGCAAGTATGGCTATGTGCATACTGAGTATGGAACTGCAATGACATGGGATGATGCTCTACGAATAAGCACACGCAACTTCGAGCACAAGACCTATAACCTCTTCACATGCAACTCTCATTCATTCGTTGCCAACTGCTTGAATCGACTATGTTATCAAGGATCAATGGAATGGAACATGGTAAATGTGGCATTTCTGGTCCTGCTCAAGGGGCATTGGGTTGACTGGAAATCGGTAATTAGATCATTCCTTCCTTTCATTCTTGTGCTCTGCCTGGGTATGTTTTTCGTAGGCTGGCCCTTTTTTATAGGGCTGTTTTCATTCTCCTTCCTCCTAATTGGATGGTTTCTATTGGGTAATTACTGTGTGAAGAACTTGTTAGATTGATACCGATTTTGTGATCAATGTATCTCGTTTGCTTTCAGCGAGAAGGTGAATCTGTTTAGTCAGAGTACATTTTCGAAGTGTTCATAAGACCAAATAGGCTAACAGGACCATGAAACTTAAGTGATTGTAAATTTCTATTGAAAGAGAAATTGCTTAAATTACTCAGCAGAATTGTGTTATCAATATCAACAAAGTGATTTCATCTTCTCATTCATATAGCTGAGATTATAAAGAAAGGCAGATCTCAACAAGCATTACTGCCAGGTACACGTTACGCCAATTGTCACGGGACTCAAATGTATAATGTAATACAAGATTTTGAGATTACAGCTGCATAGAATTGTGTTATCAATAGCAACAAAGTGATCTCATCTTCTCATTCATATAGCTAAGATTATAAAGAAAGGCAGATCTCAACAAGCATTACTGCCATGTACACGTTATGCCAATTGTCACGGGACTCAAATGTATCATGTAATACAAGATTTTGAGATTACAACTGCATAAAGATCATCAGCTTATTTGGCTATTAGGAACCAAAATTTTGGGGTTACATGGGAGCGCATAGGCATTGCCTTAAAGGGAGAAAAACGTTAAAAACAATTACGAAAGCTTCTACAAGTCACGCATCAACTTCACTCTTGTTTATCTTTGATGATTAGATAAAAAGTTGGACAGTAAGTGTCAACACAGCCTCTTATTGCTAGACCTCAAGGAGCCAACTCTATGCTCCATACTTAGGGGCCTTCCAAAGCTTAAATGCTACCTCATGCAGAAATCTGTCAGCCGGTATTACGAGATTTCCACCGTGCTGCAAAGTGCAAGGAACACGTAAATTATCCAAATTTATAATACTATGAATAATACAGTTAGGTATTTGATCAGCATGGTTTGATCGACATAGGACTAGAATAGTTTTATAACGTAAAATACACCTCGGATATCAAAAATACCCAAGAGGAGCTGAATAAAAGGCCTCAGAATTCTAAATATTACCTCTTTAAAATCTTTGAACGAAAATGTTTGTGCCAAATCCATGCGAGTTACAGCATACTGCCATTGAGCAATTAACATCGGACAATGGTGCCTGTTGATGACAAATAAGCTCTTATTTATGAGGAATGTGATAGTATTGAGAGGATCCAACATATTTGACATCATGTTTCTTACCTGACATCATTTCGTGGTTTTTCTCCTCTCATTGTGTAACTTTGACGAGGAAGAAGCTGCAAAAGATCAGAGCTAATTTCATCTTTAGAAACCAGAACGGAGAACTTAGTGCTGTCAATCTCTGTAACATTCCCATAGCTCAGCACAAGCGACAAGTGCAGGCGAGAACCAATTTCAGAACCAGGTTCTGCTGTGTGCAACACACTACCAATCAAAGCATTGATATATTCTACATCATTGGCAACAATCTTGTCTTTCTCGCCAGCTCCAATATGCACAAGTACTAGATCAAATTGACTCATCTCAGTTACTTTACCCTCTTGAAATCCGAGGAACTTCAGTAGCTCTGAGGTCACAAAATCAACTGAAGATCCAGAAATTGAATAATCATTTTGGTTTAAATCACTGAATGGCAACACAGTGAAGCCAAGCTTCCTACCCAAAGATTTCAAATAAGGATTGTTTGTAATAATAGCAGCCTTCATCCCCATGAACCTGAAGTGATTATGAAGCAAGTCAATTGAACTCTTCTAAATGCAGATCCAAATAATAAGGTTCTCCAAATGATGATATTAATGACTTTAGCAACGAAGAAAATATCTGAAGCTGCACAATGCCAATACCTCTGTGATATGGTCGGCATCAAGGTACTCTTCTCTGAGGTCTTAAAGGATCAAGAAAGTAACTATCAATAAAACAAATCAAGCGAGAAATTCTTTAATTTAAAAAAATATTTACACGTCCTACCATGTCTTGATAAGCTTCACATGCATCCAGCAGAAGAGCAGACTCCCTAACTATCCTCTCATCCTCCCTCTCTGCAATCCAAAACCATGTAAGTACCCATGAACATCAACAAGAGACCCAACAACTTTAATATTTTAGTTCAAGGAATAAGTACACAAAGACATTGAACTACCACAAATTCGAAAAGAAAAAAAATTACAGCTATGGGTAGATATTCTCGATAAAAAAAAAAATCAACTTTAGATTTCATTACACAACAAAATAAGAACCCCTCAACGATTGATAACAGAAGTGATCGTCGGATAAAAATGACGAAAAAAAAACCCATAAATGGGTTAATTACATAGATAAAAAAAAATAAAGAAGGATGAGAGAGAGAAACCTGATGGAGGGTCATTAGGAAGGCTCAAAAAGCCGCAGGCAGATTTGGAAGCGAGAGAGTGGAGATGGGTATGAGATGAATCGATGAAATGTGCCAAACCATCGCCCAAAAACACCAACGCCCTGCTTGGCTTGTCCGCCATTTCTGTATCTATCTGGGTTTTACACTAAACTCTGGGTGCGTGGGAAAGATTGAAAGAGGGGATTTGATAAAGAGGGAATTTTCCAATTTATTAAAAGTTGTGAAAGAAAGAAAGATTTGTAAAGGGAGAATATATGTTATACTGCTACTATATTACAAAAAGAAAATCTGAAATAAATAATCATAATTATTTTTCAATCTGAATACTGATTAATAAGAAATAAACCTCTTCAGACGTGTGGGCCAGAGCTGGATCAGGTCCAGTTAGGCTTCTAGCCCACTAATCCTAAAACATGTTTAAAAGATTTCTCTCCGACCTTATTTGGAGCAGGCATTTTGACTAAAGGGGTTTAGTTTGCACTTTTATTTCCTTCTCGATGGGGGGGGGGGGGGGGGGGGGGTTTGGCAAGAGCAAGTGAAGAAGTATTAATGAGTTGGACACTTCTGCAGCTATTCAAACGATCAATTACGCAGTTAAGGGCAAAGGGCATCTGTCCTCAATGCCATAAGGAAGCTGCCGGAGAGAGAATGGATGGTTAAAGTATATTTGAAGGTGTATTTAGGGATGTTCAAAACCCAATCCTACCTGAACAAGGAATTCAGGTAGGGTTATTAAGATTGTTAGGATCGGATAGAGTTGGAAATTTGGTGTTTGTTCGGATCGGATTAAACCCTCATTAATCCGAACAACCTGAAAAATAAATATTTTCCTCAAAAAATGCACCGTTTTATTAAATCGGTCAAGTTCGGATCAGGTTAACCCACCCAAACCTCATTTTTAATAAATTAAAATAAAAGAAAAAATAATTTTAAATAATAAATTTGGATTGTTTGGGTTATTCAGATAGGATCCAAAATTTTGAGAATTATTCGGGTAGGAATCCAAATTATTTGTAGGATATGATTGAAACATATGATATTGTTCGAATTTCGGGTTATTCGGGTTGGGTTGACCTGAACCCGCCCGATGAACACCCCTAGGTGTATTGCTTTCATGACCAGCAAAGTTAAATAATTTGTCGTCCTTTATAATTTCTCCAAAAACAATCATTTATAAGTTAAAAACTTATAAATTAAAATTCACAACTAAAATACAAGAGAAATAATTTATGAAATACAAAGAATTGTTATTTTCTTTTGACAATTTCGTTCAGACATTGTTTTGTTGAAATTTTAAATTGAAATATTTATTAATTTTACATATTTGATTCAGTATGAAATCAAAGAGTTAACTGGTCTTTTCATTTTGTTAATAAAACTCGAAATAGAGCTGCTCATACACTAGTTAAATGCTCACACACTAGTTAAACAGTGAGATAATTGTGTCGTAAATTACTTTGCTTTATAAATATATCTTTTGAAAAATAAATAAATAAATAAAGTTTTTAAAAGCCAAATAATTATGTTCTTCCAAAAGGAATAACACTTTCTAACAAAAAATAATAATAAATCCTACATGATATACATTTAGTAAACAATTTAAAGATAGCCCATGATCAACATCTTTTCTTTTTGCTCGAAATTGCTCTCACACGCTGGTGGGGTCAGATATTCATGAGATAGTCTTCTTTGTGTGGCTGGCCTTTCCTCCATTCGTTTAAATAAAAAAAAGATGTGGGATGATGTGTATAGTATATAGATATAATATTAATTTTTTAGCCGATGAAACCATATGTTTAGCAATATTTTACAAACTTTATGACGGTATCAAGATCAATTAAAGTTTCATTTTCCTTTCATGCATAAGAAAGCTAATGTGTTTTGAACACAAATTATGTGGCTCATAATAGGGGTATACATGGTACGGTAAAATTTGAAGATTTACAAATCTCCGTATTATCTTGAAATTTCGGATATTTTAAAAATTAAGTATTGGTATTGCCTTAAAAATTCGGGATAATTCGGTACAGTTCTATAAAAATTCGGAACAATTCGATACAATTTTTCGATTCTTTCGATACTAAATAATATAGTACAATTCGGTACAATTCTTTGGTTAATTCTTTTAGTATATAGATTCTAAGACTTGGATGTACAATATGTAATTTAACAAGAATTTCTAAACTAAAATAGTAACGAAAAGCAGAAAGGAATCAATTCTAAACTAAAAATTGCCACTAATGCAAGCAGGCACCATCCTAGCTCCCTGTTTATCAAGTTCGATTCGGGATCATAAATATATTCACATTTTATCACATAATGGTCATGTTTTTATTAAGAAATGCATTTATGATATCATCTAGTAGTATCAAATTCACATTTACAATGTGTAAACGACCTGGCTACATAGAGTATACCTGAATCATATGCCATGCACATTGCCAGGCTGCCCTTGAGAATACAGGTGCCATCATTTCCACCCAACTGCATTAAAAAAAAAAAAAAAGTTGATGTACTTGTATACAGTTCAATAGAAAAATCTTCAATCCTTTTTTCAGCAATAATTCACAATTAAAATGACAAATAATACAAACTAGTCATAATTTACCCTACACAAGGAGGAGAAGTGTTGTTGTGATAACACCTTCCGCTGCCTTTAAATTTATACATCCTTCTGTAAACCACAATGTATATACACATTTTTCATACCTTAATCCAGTATCATTACTAAGAGCTTCTCAGTAAGAGCAGTAATTTACACCGACCTGTGTACCCTTGACTTTGGTTGGCATGCGGTAATTGGATGATACACAGCCGACTTGGTAAAATCAAGGGCTGGCTGTGATATTTCAAGTCCCTCATCCTTAACAATAGACAGATATCTGAAAAGAAACCAATATGTTTAATATGTTTCAAAATAAAAGAAAATGAGAACAGAAAAACCAATCATACTTCTTATTGGTATAGCCAAACAATTAGGAAAAAAAATTGTTTCTATTGGAATGTAATTAATACGTGAAAACTCTGATCTTTGAAACTTGTTACAAGGTGTCCTCCATTCACACTAAAACAACAAAGCCTTGGAGTTCATACCATCTGGAAATTTGCAGTTGCAGGTAATGAGATAAGCTTCTCTTTTTTTTCTTTTTTTTAAATTAAGAAATTAGCTTCTTAATGAGCAAGAAATCTGTCAAAAGAGCATTGCATATTCATAATTTGAAGGGTCTACAGTAAAATAATATTTGCCAACAATGAAATACATAACCATTTATGAATTACGGAACATACATACCGTTTCGGATCAAAACTCTCAACTCCAAGGTCTTCATCCCAAAGAAATATGTAATCATATTCAGCAACAATGTCTGGATGCAGGAATCGTTTTGCAAACCACCTACGGAATCAAGGTAATATTTTCATTAAGGGATGAATGAATGTAAGCTTGTAAGAACAACAACATATTTCCAACAAGCCAACAATCTACAGACCAGATGCTTAAACAGATAAGCATCCCTTCAACCATGTCACTTAAATACAAAAAAAAGGAACAACAAATCCGCTAGTCTGTACGTACATGGACAACACATGAATGCAAGAAACAATCTTTCCAGTTAATCAAACTTACCATTTTGTTTGATTTACTGCAGACACATGGACAGCAAGATCACTCCATGGCAAATCCCTCCATTGATCCACAACACCATCATAATGAAAAAGCATCACCACGAAATCACTGAAAGGAAACTACAACAAGAAACTAAATATTAAAAGCAAAATGATGAAGAATTTCAAAGCCAAAAAGACTACAAGGATAATATTAACACCTTCTTAACAATTTGGTCCACTACTTCTTTTTGCTTAATTCCAACCGCAAGTGCTAACAAGCTCCTAGTAGGCTTTGGCTTCTTCTGAAACGATAAAAAGGATAATTTCATGAGAATTGTGCAAGAAACTGTGTTTGTATGATTGCTGCTCCTCGCAGTTTACAGGTTAAACAAAAGACTTAAATTGGCCCGATAATCGAACTTAGGTCTGATCCAACACCAGCAAAAACCAAAAAAACAAAAAATCGAACTTATATATCAACTCATATATTTCTCTGTAGATACATGTATTCACGAGGGAGGGTTTATATTCACAAAGCTAACAGTACTCAACTCATATATTTCTCTGCAAAAGGATTTTCGCAGATAATTTTGATGAAATTATTTTTCAAGGAAACAAACATAAAAGAAAATAAAAACAACAAAACGAGAAACGAAAACTGAAAATGTAAAATCGATACTACATCAGTTACCTAGCAGTGGTAAGAGGCAGAGACCGGATGGCAGTGGTGAGAGGCAGAGACCGGCAGTGATGAGAGGAGAGTGAGGAAGGTAGAGGGAGGGGAGGCGGAAATGGGAAAGAATAAAGGATGAAAGGAAGAGAAAGTGAAACCTAAACCCCTCCAAAAATTTCGAAAATTAGCTCCCTCCAAAAATTGAAAATAAAAAACTTTTTCCTCTTAAAATTTTTTTATAATTTTTATCTTCAATTCAATTTTTTTATCATTAAAAAAATAATTTATATTTACCATTATTTATAAAAATAAGAGTAATTATAAAATATTTTTTAAATGACTATTAAATTAATAGTATTAATAAAATAATTTATAAAATGAAGTATTTTATAAGCCGATGTTATCTTTTTATGTGTTAAAAGAAATATAGATATTTAAAAAAAAATATCAGAGAACAAAATAAAATTATAACTTTTATTGTAATTTAATAAATCTTTATATCTTTTTTATGTATTCCTTAATATTCAAGTTGTTTACCAAATGAATACTATTTGAGTAATACTAAAAATAAATAAAATTAATTGATAAGATGCTTATATACTCATATAAGTACATTCAATCATTCATGATATAAAAGTAAATAAAGTCAACTGATAATATAATTGATTTACAACTCCATTACTAATATAGATATTATGCAAAAATTAATTGATAAAATTTCATTAATATAATAATTTTATATAATTACATTATTAATTTAAATACTTAATTACTTATATAAGTATTGTGCAGAAATAGATGAAATTTAATTGATTGATGCTGAAAGGAAATAAAATTAATTGCTAATATAATTATATACTCATATAATTACGTTAATTGGTAATTTGATTATATACATATATAATTATATTGTTAATTTGCATACTTAATTACGCATAAAGATATTGTGCAAAAATAGATGAATACTAGTTGAATGATATTGAAAGAAAATAAAATTAATTGTTAAGGTGATTATATATATATAATTGATAAAGTTTCATTAATATAATAATTGTATATAATTGTATTTTTAATTTAAATACTCAATTACTCATCATATAGGTATTGTGAAAAAATTAATGAATATTAGTTAAATGATACTGAAAGTATATGTACTCATATAAGTATATTTAATCATTCATGATATAAAGATAAATAAAGTTAATTGATAAGATAATTACATACTCAAATAATTATATTAATTGATAAAATTTTCATATACAATAACTATATATAATCACATTATTGATTTACAATGTCGTTATTAATATAGGTATTGTACGAAAATATATACATACTAGTTGAATGACACTAAAAATAAATGAAATTAATTGGTAAAATAATTATACACTTATATAATACAATAATTGGTAAAATTTCATTATATATAATAAATATATTTAATTGCATTATTAATTTGGATATTCATAAAAGTATTGTCCTAAAAATATATGAGTATTAGTTAATTGATACTCACAGTAAATAAAATTAATTGGTAAAGTACTTATATGATAAATTAATCAACATAAATATTTATATAAAAATTTATAAAGAAAATAAAATAGTATTTGAGTGATATTAAAGATAGATTAAATTAAATACAAATTATTTTAGTTATATATTCATATTCATATATATAGAATGATTATTATAATAATTAAATTTCTGTTCTTAATAATTAAAATATTTAGTTTAATTTATTAACTAATTATTATCTTAATTTTGTGTATTAAAATATATAACTTAAATAATTATGAACTTAAATTTATGCAATACATATAGAATAAAAATTATAAGTAATATTTATATATAAATTACTAGTATTATATATAATAATTAATAAATATCGATTCTTTCGGTACAAAATAATTCAATACAGTTCTCGGTCCGGTTCTTGGTTAAATATTCAGATCCATTTCAAATAAAGTCAACTGTACAATTCGATTCAGTTATAGTTAGGAACAATTTTTTAAATAATGTAATTTAAATAATTAATTATTAAATTGGGGTGTATGAAAAAATTTTTATCAAAATGAGATTGTTAGACGCGGCAGGGGAGATAGAAATTATGCCAAAGCTGAAACCGTTGGTCCGACCAGCGATTTCAACTTTGACAGAATTTCTGTCCCCTCTTGTCTTGTCTTGTCTTGTCGATTGGACCTGACAGTTTTAATTTTTTTTAAGGGCAAATGCCTTATAAGTTAAGGGAGTGCCAGATTTGTGGTCCTCCCACTCCCATTCTCTTCTCCTTGCTCCTAAATCTCCTTCAATAATTATCTATAATATAACAATATATTAATATTGCATGTAACAAATTAATATTTCATAATTGACAATTGGTATAACAATTACAATTATATAGATAATTACTTTTTTCCCACATACGCATAAATTAATTACCTAATTTTTTTAGAATAATATAGATAATTATTTTTTTCCACATACACATAAATTTATTTTTTTAATTTATTTTCAATATTTAATTTATATACAAATCTTACTTTTTTTCTCCGTTCGTCGCAAAAATATTTATCAAAATACAACTGCGTAATACATATCACCTGTCAAAAATTATTTAACATCATTAACAATATTTTTAAATTTATTCATACCACAAATTACTAAAATTAACAGTTAATTTATTCATCATCATTTTTTACATCAATTGTTGAACTAAATAAAACGTATTATCTTTTATAAAAGTATAAAATATTAACAAATTAATTAACTTAATTCATATTCATTAACTCTAACTTATTTAACTCTATAATCATTTTAAAAATCATATTAAATAAATAATTAATAACATATTAAATTAATAACCAATTAAATAAATGTCTATTACATTCAAATAATATCAAATTAATACTCAAACAAATAACTAAATACATGCTATATTAATTAAATTAAATCATATTAATATAAATTACTAAATACATGCTAAAATACTAACAAAATAAATTTTTTAAACCATATTAAAATAATAACCAAATAAAATTTGTACATTTAATAATTATTATTAATTTTTTTTATTTGCATACTTAATCCTAACATTACAAAATAACTAAAATCATAATATTACAAAATAACTTTAATTATATTTTTTTTAATTATCTACTTAATATTATTTATTTAATTATTTATAAATAATTATTATTTCATTTTTTGTAATTATAATTATTTTATTAAATATAACATAACACATAATATAACATGCTTATTATGAAATATAAAATAAATAAAAAAAAAGAAAGATGAAATAAAGAAAGGAAACTTACCAAATTTTTGAAGGAGATTTAGGAGCAAGGAAAAGAAAATGGGAGTGGGAGTGGGAGTGGGAGGATCACAAATCCGGCACTCCCTTAACTTATAGGGCATTTGCCCTTAAAAAAAATTAAAACCGTCGGGTCCAATCGACAAGACAAAATAAGATAAGAGGGGATAGAAATTATGCCAAAGCTGAAATCGCTGGTCTGACCAGTGATTTCAGCTTTGGCAGAATTTCTGTTACCTCTGTCGCATCTGACAACCCCATTTTGATAAAAAATTTTCCCATATACCCCAATTTAATAATTAATTATTTAAATTACATTATTTAAAAAATTGTTCCTTTTAGTTAAAAAGTCAACGATACAGTTCAATTCTGAATTTTTTTTTTCAGTTTTTTGATTCGATATAGGAAGATTAAGATTCGTGTATATTCCTAACTCATAGCGCGTCTCGGCTTAATAAATCATAAACTACAAGGAGGCGCCGACCATATCCATATGCGGTGGCTACACACTTTCGACCTTATATGGCCATTATTATAATTAATGATTGTATTATGTGCTTTGTCTTCTTCCAAATAATGAGCTATCAACACAACCTTGACAAAATTTAGTGAACATTATCAAATTGTTATTTTATCATTTTCTAGTAATGACATATTATATGCGTATGTGTTGCCAAAGATAATTATTCAAAACATATCTTTTTTTGCTTATGGGTGGGTCTCCTTTATTTCATTTCAAGAACAGAACCGGCATAATAAAAAATAATAATTATCTGCAAAAATAAGAACCAAAACTAAATAGATTATGCAGCCAAACTAAAATAGTTTAGTTCAATTTTTTTATTTGATTTTTTTAAATTAAACTTATTTGTAAAAAATACGTCCATTATAATTTTAAATAAATTTTATAAATGCCTAATTTGAAAACTTAAAAAATTCTACTATCAACAATATAATTATGTATAATTTGAATATTAAAAAAGAAACTAATATTTGATTAAGAAAAAAACCATACGAATGCTAATTAATCCAATTATATTCCATTCAAATTATATAACAAAAATAAATTTAAACTAGAATTAACAAATGCAAAGTTTGAGACAACAATACTAAACATATTCATTACAAAAATTGAAACGAATAAAATGATTTTTATCCAAAACTAGTAAATACAGATTCTGAGTCAAGAATGAAAAACATATTGGAAAAAAAAAAAAAAAAGACCCCTCTCTCTGGGCAGCACGAGAATTAAATTACAACATAATTGAATGAATTGCTCTGCTCTTCAAATCAATCACAAATTTACAATGATCTCATGATGCTTACCCTGTTGGTCTTGATTCAGTTAAATGGAGGCAGTGAGGGCTTGCCAGTCCCCCAGGTCTTCTGCATGAACACTCCGACATGGATACAATCTTCAGGCATAATCCATTAATTAACTGCCACAAAGCAGTCATTTCTGTGAAGAAGACATTAAAAAAGGGCTTGCCTGGGAAATGCTAGGAAAAGCTTGTGATTCAATCCTCAACCTCAGTGTTAAAAACAAAACTTGGAAATACGGTGGTTATGTCCCTGGATAATTTGCATTAACGATAGATTTATAGTTGAAGAAAGTAAATAGCGTGCATAATAATTAAAGCCAAAATTGGCAGCACGGATGCAAGTAGGACAAAATTAAAGCAATGCCATCACTTACTTCAAATAAGCAAGAGTCATATTTTTCAATAGAGATGGATGCTTTATCGCAAAGGCTCTCCATTCATCTTTATTGATTTTACCATCCTTGTCAGCGTCAGCTTCATCAAATGTCTGCAGGAAGTTCAAAGTTACCCAGAGGTTAAATTCCCAGAAAATTGTACAGTTAAAGCAAAGGTGAAAAAATTGGACTACTACTTGCCTTTTCTATTATATCATCAAGAAGCTCATCTGGCAATTTAACGTTGGATTCCAACAAAATGGCAATTACCATTTGCCTAACCTGAAATCATTTGTTCTGAGATCAGCCCTTATATCAAACCGTATATTGGCATGCTCATTAGTTTATGATAACAATGGAAAAAAAAAAAAAGGAAAATAGTGCAGCATGCTCACCTCTTCTTTCTCGATAAATCCAGTCTGTCTCAAATCATACAGCCTAAATGCAACTGCAGAGAATTAAAAAAGATAAGATTGAAACGTGTTCAAAATGGAGATTTACTTCATGAAACAAAATAGCATCGGTAAACTCTTACAATCTATTTTTTCTTCCATAGGAGCATAGGGATGGAAAACATTGAGTGCATGGATAAATTCCTCAAACTCAATGACACCATTTTTCTTTTCATCAAAAAGATCAAAAACCTTTAACAAAAGAAAAATAGGAACAATTAAACAATATTGAATTGGCTAATGCTCTAATCTTAATGATAATTGATGAGAAAATGATATAAGATGAGTCATCATGATCTAGTTCCACAAGACAGAAACTGGTTTTCATTGCTTCATCCCGAATTAAATTCCCATAATTTGGCCAGTTATACATCTTATCCATTAAATGCATACTTGATTCTTCTCTTGTTAAGTTTTAAAGCAAAAGTTGAAAGCGTCTTCCGGTATATATAGTACAAGAACTCAAAAACCTTCCACGGAATCTATGTTAATAGAGAACCATATTCAACCACCATAAAAAAAAATAAAAATAAAAATAAAAGATTCCCACTACAAGTCAATGCAAACCCCTAAAATTTGAGAAAAGGAGTTTCGTCTTATTACCCGATCCAAGAAGAGGTTCTCGCCATAAGGAGTTTCAAATAGTGCTAACTGAAGTTCTTCCTGCAAAGTAACAGAAGTTAACTGAAAGTGCCATAACAGCTTAACTTTGCCATAATAGGAAGTTCTTCCTGCAAAGTAACAGAAGTTAACTGAAAGTGCCATAACAGCTTAACTTTGCCATAATAGGACCTTTAAATACTCTAAGTTAGTCAGCTCGGCTGAGCCCAGATGTTCTTTCTAGTTTTTCAAGCAAAGAGATTGATAGTGTCAACTATATCCACATGTCAGAGATATGTGCTGGAAACAGATCTGCTGATCATCTATCTATAAGGTTATCCCATTGGTCTAGATTCAGGCATAAGCAGTTCAATTAGAATACCAAACTCAAATAACCAATGTATCTTCAATCTTTAGCATCATTTATGTTGAAAAACTCCCATAATCAGAATATAATGGTCTTATGAAACCTTAAAATTAATAAAATGGAGAGAAGACGAAGATAATAAATCACAAACTTGTCATAAGAAAAGCTATAATCTACTTAATTTCAAAAAGAAATCGCAATCTTCTTTCAAATCCATAACTACAATGCAATTCATTCCAGATCAACACCATAAACCAAAGGAGAAAAGCTGAAGAGAATCCATGATTTCTTGAAAGCAGAAAGAAACCTTGTGAATCAGTCCATCGTGAATCACAGAATTACTCAGCTTCTTATAGAGCTCAAACAACGCCTCCACTTCGTTGACCGAAACTGCATATATAAATCTCCATTTCAAAATCAAAGGAGAAGAAAGGCAACACAAAACAAGCCCTAAAAAAAAAGCGCTATACATCGAGTTCCGTGAGCAAGACGAGTTATATTGTCGATGCGGTAGGTGTTTTTCTGAAAGCGTGGCCGATACTCGAAGCAATTGGTGACGGCAAGTATCAAAACCTCAACTAACGCCGCGAATGGAAAAAGCGCTGCACAGATCCGCTCTCCTATGGTCAAGGAGCTGGATCTCTGGCCAATCCACAAATCGAACCAAAATGCATTAAAGTCTAGAAGAACAATGAAACTTAAACCAAAAAAAAAAAAAAAAAAGAAAAGAACAAAGCGAATGAAAAAAAAGAGAACATACAGAGGACTCGTTGGAGAAATTCATGGCGGGCTTCAATGACCTGCATCAGAGCTGCAGAACTAGTATTCCTCTAAGCGCTAATCGATAGATAGATAGAAGAGAGAGTCTGTCATTAAACGCGATGCGACCGATCGAAAATCTGGCTTTTCGTCTTGAGGCTACTAATGGATGGAGCATGTTTTCAATTTACAGAGGGATGGTTATTGACGGACATGGGCGAGACGATGATAGTTGATAATTTGTTGATAACCTCTGGCTATTCTATTGAATTCGAATACATACCACGGTAAATAATTAAAAAAAAAAAGGGAAATTCCAATACACGTCATGATAAATTTTCTGTGTTTATCTGTCGTCAATTTCTCGTTCCTGGCAATTTTCATCTATTCAACGCAAGATTATAATTATTTCCTTAAATAGGTCCCGAAAAATGAGAAAATGTTAATAATAATAATTGGCTTTTTAAGCTGCGATTAAATATACTTGATCAATATACATCAATTAATATGCATATAATTGTTGGCAGTGGTGGAATTAAAATGGAATAATTAAAATCTATTTAAATAGAAAATTAAATAAATGGTAAAATTCAAATGTTATGTTTTTTGTTCAAAAATAAAATTATATTAATTTAAAAAAATAAATATCAACTTAGGGTGCGTTCAAATAAAATTTTATTTTCAGTTTTTTTTTTCTTAAAAGTAAAATCAAAATTCGTTCGACATATTTATTTTCGTTTTGATTTTTGCTAAAATAAAAAAAAATTGATTTTCACATCAAAAATATAAACAAAAAATTTTCACAATATGATTTTTAAATTTTTGTTTTTGTCAACAATTATTGTATTCTTGTTAACACTATTACTACTACCACCGTCACACTGCCGCCGCCGCCGCTATTACCGTTGTTGTCACCACCATCATCGTCGCGGCCATCACTATCACCAGACCGCCACTACCACCTGCCACAAAGACCACCGTCACAACAGCTACTACCGTTACCACCGTTGTCACCACCACCACACCGCTGCCACTGTTAACACCACCAAACCGCCACCAACCACCATTGTCGCTACTATCACTATTATCACTGCTGCCACTGTCACCAGACCGTCGCTGCCGTCGTCATTGCCATCATCCTGTCGTCGCTGCTATCACTACCGTTGCCACCGCCTTCACTACCGAAATTATTATAATAATATATATGAATAATTAAAAAAATATAATATAATTTTTAAATATATAAAAACAGATTTTTAAAAAATAGATAACAAAAACTTAAAATAGTTTTTGAATTTAAAAAATAAAAAAACTAAAAACCTACCATCTTATCAAATGCACGCTTAAATTTATAGTAAAAAATCAAATACACTTTTCATTTTTTATTTTCACTTTTATGCACACTTCTTTTTCCCTTTGTGATGCTTTTTATTTCAATTTTTTAAGCCTTTCAAATTTAAATTAGGATTAATAAATATTTTTTGTCACATCAATTGACAATTGGTAAGAAAATTTTACTTTTTCTTGTAATTTTTAATATTGTGCTTGTTAGTCTTTACTTTACTTTAATTTAATTGATTTTTGATTATTTATATATTATTTAAGTTTTGGTAAGTTAAATGTATATTTTAACATTGATCTTTCAAAAAATAGGTAATTTGAATGATAATTAATTAAAATAAAATGTTTTTTTTTAATTTTGACAGTATTGATATTAAGCTAATTATACAACGATTTCAAAATATAAAATTGCATTAAAAATAATTATAAAAATTATATTTTTATTTAATTTTAAATATTTTTTTATTTTAAATAAAATATATTCTCATGATATAATTTATACATTTTTAATTTTTTATATTAAAATTATAATATATGCTACCGCTGATCTTGAGGTCTGCATCCACCATTGATTGTAGGTCAAAAGTCATTTTTTGCAAAATAAATTAAAAATTTTGTGCAACAAAATATGGTAACATTCATATTACAATTGCCATTGAAGTTACCGGTAAGGTTTAATTTAGCATGATTAGTCTTATAATATTCAAATTACATGTCTCTTATAAGAAAAGAAAGTCAGTTTAATTAATAGTTATTTGATAACCAAAAGACACGTTTGGTAATCCTCTAAAGTCAAACAATCAAACTATCCGACAGATAAAAATATTACATAATCGATACTTAAACAGCTACGTTTGTTATTTGACATTTACAACTCCATCCGTTAATAATATATTAAGGTTACGCCCTATAAAAAAATAAAATAAAAGCCTAAATAAACTCTTCATAATTTAATTTCTCTCTAAAATTATTCCCTTCAAAAACTTGTCGAATATTCTATATTTTCATATGATCAAAGAAGTTTAAAACATCCGGTTATTCCCCCTACTTATATTAGGAGGAGAAATTCAAATCACCGAATTAATCATCTGCCATTCTTAATGATGATGTACATTAGCAATGTTAGATTGGATTTAATATTACATCGATTTTTTTTAGAAATCATTTATTAAATCGATTTAGATAATAAATTTTAAAATACAGTTGAAATATTTTTGAAATTAAAATATAAAATAATTAAAATAAAATAGGCAATTAATAAATTACGTGATTTTCTTTTTAAAAATCGAAAAAATTATAATAGATTTATTTTATTTCAATTTCCACCTTTTTAAATTTAACAAACTATTAAGAATAGTGTTTCCTAAACAGCAATGTTTAATTGGTGCCTAAGTAGCAGTGTTTAATTAGTAATCCTGCCAAAAAAGTATTTAATTAGCAATAATATATATATATATATATGAAAACCCTTGGCCATTGTTGACTAAGACTAGAATATTGAATATTAGAGCTTGCCCTGATTAGTCCTTGCCTGTGCCAGCTTTCATTAAAAAAAAAAAAAAAAAGAGAATAGAATCTCAGCCAATTCTGCTTCCGTGCAAGAAAGGTATTCTAATCTCAACCAATCATGATTAAATCCCAATCATTGAAATTCGAAAATGGACTACTTAATTGAGATTGGCCACTGCTTACGTGCAGTGGCTGAGAAAACAAAGGAAAAATTCCTTCAAATCCATACTGGCGGACTTGGCTGATATTGCATCCACGTATAAAAAACGGGGGAATTATTTACTCTATAATATAACAAAAGAATTTTCCTTACCAAAAAAAAAAAAAAGAATTTTAATTTCCTTTTTGTTTTTCACCCGTTTGATATATGACATTGGCTATTCATGTTTCTCTTGTTTTAATATCTTCTTATGGATATTCATCAGTCAAAAATTTATATAGTAAGGACGGTGATCACTGTGAAATTGGATATGGACTCGTTAATTAGTTCATAGTATAATATTTTTATTTTTTTTAAAAATAAAAATAATAAATCATAAAAGACTAACGTGTCTGTAAAAATAAAAGTAAATTATTTTTTATTTAATGAAAAAATAAAATGCTACTTAAAAGCCAGTGCTTTTGACAAATACAACCCGATATAATTGAGATAGGATGGTGAGAGATAATTAGTTAACATGTAAATGTATTTTGGAGTGAAAAAGGATAAATTTCTAAAATTTTTGGAATTAAAACATTAGAGGAATAAAATTAACATTTTTACTCATTAATTTGTACATGTTTGTATATTTAGTCACATGCTTTATTTAATTTATTTAAAATTAACTGTAGCCACACGTTATTGACTATACAATTGTCTGCACTCGAATTTTTTTAATTACATAAAATGTAGTAATGATTTCTATAAGCTGTGTTCACACATTCGAAAATTTCATCCCCACCCAATTTTTTTATTTAAAAGTAAAATATAATAATAATTTATATAAAATTTCTCCACACCCTTAGGAATTTTAGATCCGCTAGAAGTAGGCCACAGCTCCGCCACAATACACAACGTTGAAAAATTCAAATATTCCAAACAATTTTTTTTAATAATATATAAATTTTTATGTAAATTATTATCGTTTATTATATATATTTTTTAAATTAATTTTATGTTAGATTATTTCCTTAAATTTATTGAAAATATCATATTAAATACTTCAATTTTTTTAAAATATAACAAATATACTCTATACTATTAAAAATATCAAATGATCCTTCTAAAATTTATTAAAAATGTCAAATTATTCATCTATTACTGTTTGATACGATTTTTTACATATTTTTTATAAATTGATACGTGTCATATAAGAAATTGTCTAACATTTTAAAAAAGTTCAGAATGATAATTTAATATGTAATTAATTAAAAAAATTTAATAAATGATGATAATTTACGAAAAAATTTATATATTAACTTTTTTTTTACTTAATTTCTTATTTTTATTTTTATTTTTATTTTTACATTTATCACTGTTAGGGAAGATAACGGAATGCAGTAAAAGGTGAAAAAACGAAAGTAAAAAAAAAAAATTCCAACCACTCTCTCTTGGACAGCTGCACTGCTGTTGAAAAAATGACATAAAGAAAACGAAGACTCTACGACGTTCCGGGTGAGCACAATAATCACCGAGTCAACTCGGTATCTGGGCAAATCTACGCTATGCCTGGTGCTGACAATCGCCACCGTCAAACTCTCGTTTTCTGCAATTCGCTTTATTCGCTCTCTGAATATGACTTCGTCGCCTTCTTCAACCACCGGCGCCGATTATGCAGCTCTCCGTCGAAACCGTATCCTCTCAAGCAAGCTTTACCTCGACATCCCTCCTTCTAAGGTTATTTTAGCTATTTATATTTAGTTATCAACAATTTCATTCAGTTCTTGATAATTTATTTTTCATAAACAGGTCCCGCTAATTTACTCGCCAGCTTATGATATATCCTTTCTCGGCATAGAGAAACTGTGAGAGTTTCTTTTCACTCATAGGCTAATTACTTCGGTGTTCACGCTTAAGTTGCTAATAGATTTCTGTGAATGCGGTAGTATATTCAATCCAATCCTTATTCATTCTTAAGCTGTAGTACTTGATTTTGAGTTTTGGTTCTGAGTTTGAGAAGGAAATCGTGAACCTGGAAAGGTGCTGAATACAAATTAACTATCAAATTCACATGTCATCGATTCAACTTCATATACCTAATGGCTGAAACTTTGCCGAAAATGAAATACTGTGTCCCATGTCAGATCCGTCTTAGCAGCACCGCAATGCAACCGTGCTTGAAAATTATAAAGGAATTTTGAGTAGCTTAACTTAGAACTTATATCATTATATCATATTGGCAATTTGCTTGCAGTTAAAGTTGTAAATCATTTGAAGTTGTCGAGCAAATTTGTGTTGTCTGCGTAGTAGTTATGATGTTAATTGTATATGTACAATTCATGTAGGCATCCATTTGATTCATCTAAATGGGGTCGTGTATGCCGATTTCTGATCATGGATGGTGTGCTGGACAAAAATAGTATTGTTGAACCTCTAGAAGCTTCAAAGGATGATCTCCTTGTGGTAATTTCTATATTTATTAATTACTTTCATGGCCTTTTTCAAGCTTTTGGAGAAGTTGCCTTTAAAAGGCAAATATGATTTACTGGAGATTGGAGCATCTAGCAGACATAAGGCATAGCATCCTATTTGATCACATGCTAGTTAACTTGGTCAAATCATAATTAATAGTCTGTGAAGAGGGTAGAAAGTTGTTGATAAGTGATATAGATGAAGAATTAATATCTATTTCATATGTTGGCCATTGATTTATGAGTTTTGTTTCATTAGCTTTAATATGTATTGCAAACTATTCCTACAGGTCCACTCAGAGTTATACTTGAATAGTCTAAAGAGCAGTCCAAATGTTGCTGTTATAATTGAGGTAATATGTAATTTTCCCTCTTGTTTGGTTTCCTCCATTTGGCAATTTTGTTTGACATTCTTCCCAATGTGTGTTGAATACTGTTTGTTTTACCAGATTTGAATATCATTAATAATAGTTGATTTTTTTTGTGTGTGCGCGTGTATATATCTTAACTTGAAATGGCTTCTATCAAATATTGCGGAAGGGATATTGGTGTTGATTATGCTTTCAATGTGATTCTTTTTCTTCTTTTGGAGAGATGCCCATTGCTTATGCAGTTTAGTAGTTTTAGTATAATTGTGCCTTGTAAGTTTCATGCTATTGTTTTGAGATCATCTATTGATCAAAGACGTAAATTACAGGTTCCTCCAGTTGCATTATTTCCTAATTGCCTGGTGCAAAATAAAGTTCTTTTTCCATTTCGCAAACAGGTGCAATCATCATTTTGCCTTCTGTTTTATCACATGTTTTTAGATATAAAGGATTCTGATTTTTTTATGCAATAGGTAGGAGGGACCATCTTGGCAGCTAAACTTGCAAAGGAGCAAGGATGGGCCATTAATGTTGGGGGAGGGTTCCATCACTGTTCCAGTGAAAAAGGAGGTGGATTTTGTGCTTATGCAGACATTTCACTATGCATACATTATGCATTTGTCCGGTTGAATATAGAAAGGTATGTTTGCAATTTGGACAAGATAGAACTTTCTGTTCTTTTGTAGGCTTTTTAGACTCAGTTCTCAGTTGTCTTCCATGAGGGAACTTCTCTACTTATTATTTGCAACAACTTACAGGGTGATGATAATTGACTTAGATGCACATCAAGGAAATGGCCATGAGATGGATTTTTCCAATGACAGTATGTTACTTTGTTCCATTATGGTGCTTGGCTTTAATGTTTCTTTCTGTATTTGACTGTTAAGTTTTGATATTTATTATTGAAAGGCCGAGTCTACATTTTGGATATGTACAACCCTGGAATATATCCATTTGTAAGTTGCCCATACTCACACTTTGCTACTGATTCTCATCGATTTAAATACATATAAATGCATGCTTTTAATTTTTTCCCCCCAAAACCTAGTTGATATCTGGTAGACATAGTTTGTTCACTCCAGTTCTATTGTTACTACTATGGTTTTTAGTATGCAAGTTATTTATTTGACAGGATTATGAAGCAAGGAGACATATTGATCATAAAGTTGAAGTAGAGGTAAGCCTTCTGTATTTTCTTGGATTGTTTTTTTGTTGTACCAATACACTATGTCTTTTATCCTACGATGGAACAGAGTGGGACCAAAACAGATGAGTACTTGAGGAAATTAGATGAAGCACTTAAGGTATGCAGTTATCTCTTCCTTTCACCTCAGTACTCTTTTCCTCTGTATTCAATATGTTTGGATTCTATCATTTCAAAGAATACAAACTTTCTAATGTGCCTTGACAAGGAAATCTTGTTGATTAGTAAAAGCACTCATATGCCTTGTTAGCCGTCACCTTTGCAGATACTTTTTTTATCCTCTTTAGACATTGCAGGGCCCTCTGAATTGTCTTTGTCAGTTTTGCCTTGCGTCCTTTAACATGCATGTCTTTCCTGGAGCTTCTTCTTCTTTTCCGTGCAAGATACAAGCTGCATTTGTGTCTTCACCCTAGTTAATACATCTGCTGGTGTCTGAAGCTTTTGGTTATGCCTGTTTACTTGTGTGCCCTTGTTCTTAAACAGCAACTTTGCAGTATTTCTGGATTCAAGGTTTTTTTTTTTTTAATTCCCTATATTATTATTTCAATTTTTTTAACAGGTGCATTTGGTGTCTGGAAGACTGAAATTGACTGTCATATGCTATGTAGAAAGTTAATTTTTTCATATTAACTTTGTGATTTTTTTTTTTTAATAACTTCATGATTAATGATATATGTGGATATTAGGTTGCTGGTGAAATATTTCATCCTGAGTTGGTGGTCTACAATGCTGGCACTGATATTCTGGATGGAGATCCGTTAGGCAGGCTCAAGGTATTATCACTTCTACATCTGTTTCTACAGCACACGCTAATTTGATTCCCAATTACCTAAATGCCCACCTATGGTCATGTATTATTTGTTGACCTGTAGACCTTTTATGTTATTGTTGATATAAAGCTTCTGGGCCAATGACTTTATCTAATTGGGTTGCTCCATAGAGGGTGCATCTTCATAATAAACATGAATTGAAATTGAAATAAATATATTTGTAGAATTTGTGGCAAATAGTAACAGATTTATGTTGTGCATATGCAGATTAGTTCTGAAGGAATAACTGCTAGGGACGAGAGGGTTTTTACGTTTGCTCGTGACAGGAATGCTGCTCTTGTTATGCTGACATCAGGTCCTGTTATTTCTTTGTGAAACTCGTAATTGATGCATCTCTTTAATAATGAAAAAATTGTGCGCACTAGTCAAGTGCATTGAGAAAGCACAGTTCTTTGGGAAACACCTTCTAGTTTTCATGTTTTTTCTATAGTGATTGCCAATTGGGTTGACTAAGTCTTGGTCTCCTTAATAACATAACGGAAAATTCTTGCCTGATATTGCTCATGAGTCAAGCCAATGGCATGTTGCTATATAGTTTCCTGTGTAGCAACATGCCATTAGCTTGATCTATGAGCAATATCATGAACCTCGTCTAGGTAAGGAATTTCCAAAAAATTGCTTCACTTAGATATAGTCATTGTGTGAGCAAATAGCCAATTGCTCAAACTGCATTAAGATTTCAGTCCTAGAAAACATCTTTCGTTTTGGTCAATGCAGGCTATAATTTCATAGAGGCATAATGCCTGGTTTTCTTTGGGTTGGCAAGTATCTTCAGGATTTGTTATACTTTGAACTGGCAATGAGCCTGGTTCTCTTCATGCTTTCTAGAGAAAAATGAGAATGCATCTTGCGATCAAATGGGTTTCTTTTGCATCTACGAATTGGACATGGATATGTTATTTATTATTGGTTGGCTTCTGTTGTATGAAGAAACGAGAGGAAATATAGCATGAATAGGTTAAAAATTATGTAGTTTTAGATATTGTGTTGGGAATCTTTGAATTAAGTGTCTAGGTTACCTATAATATGGTGATTGGTAGGGGATATTTAAGCTTGAAGAGCTTCCTGTTTTTGCAGATGGATAATTTCATTTCAGTCGCTTCCTGTTTAATTTGATTTCAGTTACTTCCTGTTTCAGGTGGTTATATGAAGAGTAGTGCCAGAGTAATTGCGGATTCAATAATAAACCTCTCAAGGAAATGCTTGATCAATTTAAAAAAGGCAAATTTGTAACTGCTATGTTAATTTTGACTTTCCCCTTGTATAGTTCAACAGAGGCTAAACTGCGATAAATGCAATCTTGCATTTTGGTCTGAGTTTGAAATCAGCCCGTTTCATTTGCAACTGTTAAGATTCCTGCTATCATTAGTAATCAGTTGATAGAAAAAAATCTGTAAAGCTAAGAGGGATATATATACAGAGAACATTGTATTTTGTATATTGATAGCTAACGAGAACATTGTATTTATTCATGAAAAATTAAATGTTGCTTACTAATTTATATTAATTTCGGCGAACAAATTCTAAATTTTTGTTGCTTCTGCCCTCCGTAAAACGTATTATATTTGGAAATTTTACCTTTGACAACTTGAAACATCGAGGACACAAGATTGACAAATGGAGAAGCCTTGACACTATAAACAAGATTGACAAATGGAGAAGGCTTGACATTATAAACTATCATGAGTTGTATTTTCTCCGAACAAAGAGAATAACAACTGAGTAAGAGCTTAGCGATTAATAAAACACCATAATTACTCCATCAAAGTTGAAAAGGTAAAATCAAGTGTGGATGGGCTAGGAGTTGCCCTCAATGTCGGCAAAACTCAAAGGTTCCCCAGGGAATTTGGTTGCAACGTCAGCCAATGATGTGCCAGCTTCCAATGATGCATCTTCAATTATTACAAAGGCTAATAATTCTTAAAATTGTTGATAACCTGACCTAACTCATAGATCGATTCAAACTTACAATGAAATTGGGAGTTCGGTATCTATTATCCGAATCTTGTTGAACTCATGGTTCGGATAGTCTGCTAGCAAAGCAGATCGACTGCACATCCTTGAGAGTCCGTCCATTTTGGATAGGCAAAGAGCTCGGCATCGAACTCTTGGCGAATTTCGTCATTTCTGACAGTAATTGTCCATTTCCTCTACGTCTTCCTAAAAATAGAAAAAGTGGAGAAAACAACTAAAAGTAGTGGGAATTCGCCCACTACTCACAAAGGAGACTGAGGGGAATATAAGAAAAAAATCAGGTATACTTCTGAATCATCTTATACACTAGACCAAAAGATAACTTCATTCTCAAACCAGAATACTATCTAACTTGACCGTCAGAGGCTCCCTCGTTGGAAACTCCTTGGTCTTCTTAGTTATTTTGTTGGTCTCTCAGGTTGCTGGAATTTCACTCGTCATCATTTGGTGTGGTGAGAGTGAAACATGGACCTCTTTCCAAACCTCAACTTAAATCCTGCGCCGTTAGAAACCCAGGCAAACTTCGCCACTTACCCTGAAACACAATAACTCATCCCCCCAACAATGTCGTAACCTCGGCATCCGCCATTATAGCCATTCCCAACGCATCCAATCTCACCCCACAAGCAGCGCAGGACCTGTTAGCCCAACTTTCAGCCATAGTTGCCTAAGCCAACCCTTCCTCCCAACCAACTCAGCCTATCCTACCTGTTTGGCCCAGCTAACCATTGAACAGAGATCCTTTCTCACCAGTGGTCCTACCGGCTTCAGGATCAACAATTATCCTAACAATCGAGCAGTTCGAGAGGCTCCTTGAAGACCGGATGACCAGATGCCATAACAGGAACACCTTACAATATCACGACAACTTTCGGTCCCCACTTTTCTGGAAAATCCTGGCTGCTCCCTTCCCCAAAATTTGCCTTCCAAATTTGCCAAGGTATAAACGGCAATGCCGGCCCTCGAGCACATATCGACCAATTTCAACACACCATGCTGGTCCTGACTGTAGGTGATACCGTACTATGCAAGATCTTCCCGTAAACTCTGACGAATTCGGCTCAGATCTGGTTTTGCAACCTTTCTGAGCACTTCATTGAAAGCTTTGAGCAGTTCAATGATATGTTCATCGCGAAGTTTGTAGCAGCAATCAGGCCGAACAAGGTATCCGTCGATCTAAATCGAGTAATATAGGAGAAGGGAGAATCCCTACGGGCCTATGTGGAGAGATTCAAGGTGCAAGCAATGGACATATAGAACCTCAATCTGGAGGTGGCCATCACAACACTTATCAAAAATATGAGATGTTAGGATTTCAGCGACTCCCTGAGCAAAAAGCCCCCAAATGACTTCACCAAGCTCATATTTCGGGCTCATAAATACATCCAGATGGATGAAGCCCGCAGTATGCACCTCAGCTTGTACGGTAGCTCGAGGATGGGAAAAGAAGGAGAGGAGCCCGAAAGGTTAGCTCAAAACTAGGGAAGAAACAGTCGACACAAATCCGTACAGAGGAAGCAGTTCATCCAATCGCACTTACATAGTTTCCCAGCATCAAGCTGGAGATAAGAAGGAAGAGAGGTTCACACCCCTCAATGTGAGCAAGGAAGATATCTTGGCCTAGATGCAACAGAATGGACAAGTTATGGGAAGGGCCATACATCATTCGCGAAGTCACGAAGGTCGACGCTTACAAACTAGAAGACTCCGCCAATAAAATCTTGCTGCACTCATGAAATATTTAAGCCTTAAGCTCTACTATCAGTAGCTTGGTATCATCATCTCTGTACTTGTTTACATTAATTCGACATTTTTGCCACTTCAGTTTTAATCTTGACAAGTTGCACTTTTGAGCTCATCGGTGAACACCCCCTCCGAGCACATTCAATGAAAATCGTTTGGATCATACTATATCTTTAAGCCCTGTGCTTATACTCTGATATAGTTTGGTAAAATCGTCACTCTAGGCAGAACCATTGATCAATTAATTTATCAAGCCAAGTTAGGCATTGTCGCCATTTCAATTTTAATGGTGGTAGTCGTACCTATTTAAGCTCGTCAGCGAACACCGCAATCCAAGCACAATCCATGACACATATCCGGATTACTAAGCCAGCGATATTTGGCTTTCAAGCCCTGCGCTTACGCCTTAATTTGGTTTAAAAAAATCATTATTCACTTATTTATTTTGAGGCAAAATCGCCGATCAAGTTATCTATCGAGCTACAGCTCGGTACTAGTCAAACAATTTTTTTTGTCTTCAGGGGACATTGGTCCCGGCATTCAAAAAAAAAGAAAGAGAAAAAAAACATCAAAAGCTCGGCAAATAGGAAGAAGGAGCAAAGTTTTCATTAATACCTATGTCATACACAAAAAAAAAACCGATCTATTCCTCGTCTAGATACACTTCGTCCATCCAGGATAAGTCTAACTTAACATATTTTTCCTTTACAGCCTTAGAAAGTTTCGTGTCATAGGCCAAACACTTTTTGCCCACTCGGTCCAATTTTTTTCCTCCTGGGCCGATAGCTGACCCTCTAGCTCCGAGCATTTTTTCTCCAGCTCCGCAAATTTGTTCTCCAACTCCAACTCTACCTTATCCTTCTTTATCTTCTCAAGCTCGGTAGCAAGGGCTGGAGCATTCTCTTTCTCTTGAGAGGCAGATGCCTCCAGCTCGGAGGATCTCTTCACAGCCTTGTCAGCCTTTTTCTCAACCGTCGAAGTCTTCAGGAAAGACTCGTTCAACTTAAACTGGAGATTGACAGAGGTTGAATCAGCTTACCTCCACTTATAGATGAAGGTGTTCAGCTTGGTGATGATCGCGCCCATAATTATCGACCCCTGCAAATCATGCTAAAGGAACGAAAGAGAGTATAGACAAATACATGACAAATAAATGACCTAAAAAGGTATCACAACTCACCTCCACTTGATGCCTCTTCATGACAGCGGCAAGCTGCTCGGCATTCAACCCGTATAAGGGAGTCACCTCCCTTAGCACACAAGACACCATATGTGCGAAAGTGTTAAATTCATCGCTCTTGGAGGAATAAGAGCTCCCATGCTTTTCCCAGAACTGGGTAACCTCGAATACCAGAGTCATGATATCCTTTTCAAGGGACTCTTTATCACCGGACCGCCCACCACTAGAGCCGTTCGCCTCAGACTCTACGCTATGCTTCCCGGAGGTGGAGTGCTCACATTGAGCTCTATGGGTTGAACTCCCATTGAAGCCTGTTCATCCACTATCTCCACCACTGTCCGGTCCCGGGCAACCTCCGTTGTTCGGTTGGAAATAGGCTCGGGTACAGCAAAAGGGCTACCGACTGCCTCAGCAACAGCTTTCTGCCTCTTGGCCCGCATAAGCTCGGCAGCTGTTGGCTTACCTCCTCTCTTCATAGCTGCAAAAACGAAAAACATTAAAAGTTCGATCAACGATGCCTAGAAAAGTAAATAAAAAGCTACCTTTCTTCTTCTTCCTGGGCATGAACCCAGAGTCATAGGGGTCAAGCAGATTTCTGAGGTTCTACTTCTCCCGAGCTAAGTCCCTCTATCGAGCTAGAATCAGCTCTTTCTTGTCATCCAGCCACAGGTTGTTGTTGTTGCAATTCACGAAACAACCCCATATAGTTCGGACAGGGAAATCTTTGTGCAAATTCTCTACAAGGAAATACGGGTGCTTCCATTTCTTAAGGTTGTTCGGATTACCATAGAATGCGCCATAACTTGCTCGGGCTTGTATATAATTGTGGTCCTCTGACCCAGCTTGTAACCTAATCACGTGAGTAGCCCGAAAAAGCCTTAGTGTCAGGTTGATACCGTGCTCCAAAGCCCAAATTTGTAAAACCAAGAGAATTAGCCAGGCATTTGGGTGAAGCTGCCCAATGGACAGGTCAAAGAAGTTGAGCACCTCCACCTTAAAACAGGTTGGGGGAGATATACCCCGGCCTCCAGCTGTACCTTGTAAATCGACAACTTGCATTTATTGGTAAAGGAGGTGTTCGCCTTCTGGGAAGAGCTCGGTATACTAGCAAAATACTATCTTCAAGATGTCACTTTACCGAGCAAGATAGGGAGCTCGTCCTCTCTCACAGATGAACTTACGCTACCCACTCCGGGCAAATGACATGGAGCCTTCCTCGAAGAAGACGAGGTTCCCGATTGTCCGAAAACTCGAATGGCGGGACTTCACCAGAGGCAGACCCACCATTAACGTTGGGAGAGCTGTCAACCAAAACTCCTTCTCTCTCTCTCATCGGACTCCTCAGAAGTACTAATTGCCGAATAAAAAGGAAGGAAAAGGGCGAGGAAAGGGACTAACCTGGTTCAAGTTGATGGATCGTCGAGAAAAACAAGAGGGAGAAGGGGGCAGGAAGCACTGTAGAACTCAGCCTAGAGAAGAAAATACGAACGCAAACAAAAGGCAGAAGTGAAAAATGGCGAAGGAAAAGGGTTTAAATAGGGAATCGAAGTTCATCGCAGACCGTACACGTGGCAGATGATCTGCAGTAATGGTCCTATCATTATGACAGGGCACAAGAAACGAAGAATAGCTGTAATAAATGGCAGCTGTTATGCAATAAAAGATGAGGTAATTATGACCTGCCTTTAATGCCTCGGTCAGAACTGAAACAACTCCCCCAGTCAGCCTGACCGAAAAGGGATCACAGGCGGACATAAATGTCCGTACTTTGGGGGCGACTTATGATAACCTGGCCTAACTCATAGATAGACCCAAACTTGTGACGAAGCCGGGAGTCCGGTACCTATTGTCCGAACCTTACTGGACTCACGGTTCGAATAATCTGGTTAGCAAAGCAGATCGACTATACATCCTTGAGAGCCCATTCATTTCGGATGGGCAAAGAGCTCGACACCGAACTCTTGGCGAATTTCGCCATTTCTGGTAGTAACTGTCCCTCTCCTCCACGTCTTCCTAAAAATAAAGGAAGTGAGAAAAACGACTAAAAGTAGTGGGAATCCATCCACTACCCACGAAGGAGACCGATGAGAATATAAAGAAGAAATCAGGTATGGTTTTGAATCATCTTACACACTAGACAAAAAAATAACTTTATTTTCAAACCAAAATACTATCTAACTCGATCGTCGGAAGCTCTTTCGTCAGAAATCCCTTAGCATTCTCAATTATTTTGTAGGTCTCCCAGGTTGTTGAAATTTCAATGGTCATCAATTGTGAATGTCATTAATATATCTTCATGTTCATTTGAGAGCTTAGATGCTCACACAGCATCTTGTCTTGATCCATTTATTTTCTGATTATTCAGTATTATCTGCACACTTTTGATATATATTTTTTCTTTTTCTCGCTTTGATTCATGGTCGTGCCATTATTTCCGTTTAAAATAATGTATGTATTATATGAATAATCTGATTAAAATTCGAATTCAAAAACTTAGCATAGGTTATTGGTAATGTGTGCTTTTATAGTAATAAAATAAATTTGATTAATATTGCCAGGACAATACAACAGAAAGGGACCAAGTCTTGATACATTTACCCATTATTAATGGATTTGCTCGTCCCATATAAATGACAAACAGGTACACGGAAAAATAAATGAAGCAATTATGGATACAACCAATAACAAAATGTCAATTTTAATAGGAATTTATTGTTGGAGATTTGGTCTAGTAATTTATCACAACAAATAAAGTTATTACTCAAACTTAGACGTAAATTTTCAAAATTTGATAACCGATCTATCGAAGTTGGAAGAGAAAATTCTGCTGTATCAAGATTATCAATTGAATACAAGAATTTACCATCTAATTAATCAACCAATTTGTCTTCCTCCAGTAAGCGTTACCATCTGTGATCCTACTCCATTTATTTAAGCTTATTATAAGTACTAGCACATATATATAACATATACTATTATCATGGCATGTTTAATTTTAACAATATTCTAATATTAATTTAAATTTATTATTTTCATTATTAATTAATTTTAAATTATAAGTAATGATTAACAAAGGGAAAATGAAACTGTAATTTATAAAAACCATTAATAATTATTATTTTATTAAATTGATATTTATGAGACAAAAATTTAATTAATTATTATATTTATTAGATAATATAGTATAATTAAAAATATTATGAAACTATACCGTTATGCCAACGTAATATCAGCGATGCCTCAAAAGAAATTCACAAGGGACTGTATAATAAGCTGACAAAATGTTACTACAAAATAGACACAGTGGTGGCTTTTTGTTTTTTTTTTTGGAAAAATCGGCTTCAAATAAATTAATGACTGAATTTTGACCCATTTCGTGAACTTGGTTTTCTTCATCGTTTCTCTCAAGTCTCCACTGCTTACTGGTTCGCCTTCATCGAAGAGGAGCGAATTGCATTTTGCTTCTCTTGGATTTTCCCATCCTGCAATGTTGATAAGAAGAACAACAACTCCGTTTCTGATTATCTTTCTTATCTTTTTCGCTCCGTTTTTACTCGCTCTCGAGCTCAATGAGTTAGATCGGCCTGAGTTCACCAACGACACCTATGTTTCCAACGCCTCTCTTTCTAGCCCTAAAGATGGAACTTTCGCCAAAATCATCGATGATGCTCTTCGCAAGGAGTTTCCTGAGAATGAGCAAAACGACGGTTCTCTCTTTTCCTTCCTCTCTATTTGTTATTATCACTTCCATTTTAGGGCTTCTTTCTGTGTTTTGTAGCTTGATAACTGCACGAATTAAGCTTAATTGTGTTTCAATAGCTGCAGAGTTTCTGTAATTTGGATTTCGTCTTAGTTTAGGTCGAGCTCTTTTTTCTTTATCTTCAAATTGCGAGCACTACAGAGGCGATGAAAATGAAGCTGGAGATTAATTAGATTTTTCTGGTTAAGGTGTCATTTTAACATTTTAGCATTCAGTTAATAAATTCATTTATTTGTCGGTGAATCTCGACCTACAATTTGTAGTACTTGGATCTTCCAATTCAGTATGGTGTACGGTTATTTTCTGGTTTGGGATTGAGTTTAAGATCTGAAGTGCTCATTCAGATGCATTAGTTTTGGTGCCAATTAAAGATTGAACTTGTAAAATCATATCAATTCCTAATATGAATCATCTAAATCTACGCATGTAGTGAAAACAAATTACTAAATTTGATCTCATAATTGGAATTGCTTGCTATTTTTGGCCTATTTGGATACCAGTTTTTGTTGCTATGCTATAAACGACGCAACAACACATTTGATTTTATTTGATTGTCTTTCCATTAGGACCTGCAAAGTCCACAGTAGATTAATTCACTCTTCAGTGGGGGGAATGTTAATGCTACGATCATTTGTGTGGCCATTATCTTTCCATTCTTTGTCATATTCCACATTGTAAACCATAGAATCGTTGCATCTCCCTAGCATCTAACTAATCGCTCCCTCTTTCCCTTCATTTTTTGCAGCAACCGATTCAGGCAGTTTCAACAACAGTGTAGCTGAGCAGCAGGTTGGACTTATTCTTTTCCACTCTTTTAAGTGACAGTCTAGCATAATGACACTAGTTTATGGCCATAAGAGGATCATAGAAGTGTAGTTAGTGATTAATATACAGTGTAGCATGTGTTTTTCACTGTTTTTAATAATTTCAACTAAAATTCTTTATATCATTCTAAGGAACTAATCCATTCTTCTGTTTTTTTTTTAAACATATTTGTCAAAATTAATCCCTTTGTTTTCTGATCTTAAATTCTCTTATGATGACATGCTGACCTGATGTGGAGCTACGCATTTGATATATTCTTTGTTGAGCACAAATTTGATCTGCTTCCACAGGCAGAGAATATCACTTTATTTCAAATCACCTTTTTCCCCTTTTATGGGTTTAGTTTGGTCATATGTTGGCTTGAAGTTTCTGAATACATCTTCCTTTTATCTTTTGTTGTTGTTCAGGCAGTTCTGGAAACTGTTGCCAGAGTTAAACCAAAGAAAAACGATACAAAAGAGGAAAAGTATAAGCTCCCATCTTATAGAATACTACATTTCCTATTTATTCCTTAAAGCTAAAATTGGCTGTGCATTTATTAGCTAGAGGATGCTGAGATATTCCCTTTTTTGAGTTAAACTTTAGGCCATTTAAGCTCCAAAATGTTTTCATTTTCGACAATGATAATGGAGCTGAAGAAACCCCGACTCTGATAGATAGAAAGGTATGATCATTTTAATTTGTCCCTTACTGCCTTGATAACATTCCTTTTGTTTGAACTCAGAAATATATTTATTTCAGGACAATGTCTTCATCATATCTAATTTTAAATCAAAATATCCAGTGCTGCAGCTAGACTTGAGGTACGCTTGCTTATTGTTGTACTTAACTCTGTTTTCTGTTATTGTTTGGTAAGCTAATCTGGACTTATTACATACTGCTTTGTAGATTGATATCAGATTTGGTTGTCGTCATTGTATCTGCAACTTGTGGTGGCATTGCGTTTGCCTGTGCTGGACAACCGGTCTGATCATATTTGATCTAAGCTTAGTTCATGACAAACTGAATGATAGGATATATTCAATGTCTGGGCATGCTGTTATTTTTATATTTTATGAAGATGCTGTTTCTCTAGAACAGTTTCTGACGTTAGCTTTTTACAGGTTATTACTGGATATTTGCTAGCAGGATCCATCATTGGGCCTGGAGGGTTCAGCTTTGTCAGTGAAATGGTGCAAGTATGTGGCTTGTCCACTACAAAGCATTCAAATATATGTTCGATTAATTTGGCTAAAATGTTATCAGTGATGCTTCTTTCTGTTCTAGTATTATAATCCACATTTTGGCTTAATTCATAACATGTTGAACAACTGTCTGGCCAAGTAAATTGCTTACATATGAGGTTGCAGTGATTACTTTTTTTTTTGTTTATATCACAAAAAATTCTTTTGATACACAAAATTATAGGGTTTAATTAGTATAAACTTACTTCATAATCTTGAAAGAAAAAATCATGCTTTATATATGGAGATTTTATTATAGCACTTCAGAGCATTAATAATAGTTTTAGTGACCAATATTCAAGTGTATTTCGTCTGTTGTAATGTTTGTAAAAAATGTTGATTTCAGTTTAAAATGTTTCTATAACTTAAATGTTTATTTGCTCTTTGCTAGTTTTGTACTCTAGCCACTTCATGTGATTGAGATTATTGTTTCATTTTATCAGATAACTGGTTACACGTTTTTTCTCTCATGATTCTCATCTGTAGGTTGAGACGGTGGCTCAGTTTGGTGTAATTTTTCTTCTTTTTGCATTAGGCCTTGAGTTCTCAACAGCAAAAGTGAGTTCTTTATTGGATCCTTATTATCTGTTTTCTATTGATCTGAACTGTTGTTAATTTATAATTTAAAATTTATTATCCCCAACTGCAGCTTCGGGTTGTTCGAGCAGTTGCTGTTGTAGGAGGTCTGGTCCAAGTCATTCTATTTATGTTCCTATGTGGAATTACAGCCATGGTATGTATATTAGCTTTGAGAACTTTTTTACCGTCATCTCTGCCAAGTTTTCCTATTTCATGTGAAGACAACATATTAATACCTGCTAATTTGAGATCACTCAAATATTCAGGAACAAAATGTTACAGACTGCAATAAATCGTAAAATTGATGCAGAACAGTGATATTATGTGGATGATAATTGTATAAGTAATCTTATTCTTGAATCAATAGATTTTACTGTTTCATTGATGCTAGGATGTGCAGACATGCTATTTAAAGTTTTTCATTCCAAATGCTGCACTTTTTATTGAATGCTGTTTGCAGTTATGCGGTGGTAAGCCTTCAGAGGGTGTATTTGTTGGTGCATTCCTTTCAATGTCTTCAACTGCAGTGGTAAAACCTTCTTTTGATCTATTGCATGCACAGACACACACATATGCATGCACAAATTTATTGAGCGTCACTCATGATGGACAACCGGAATCTTTAAGCCCAGGTTTTGAAGTTTTTGATGGAAAAGAATTCTACTAATGCCCTTCATGGACAAGTCATTATTGGCACCTTGATTCTGCAGGTAATCAAATCTCTTTCCCGACAAAACACATCCTGCTATCTAAAATCCACTCTTTTTGTATGTTGCTATTGCTGTCTGATAGTTAAGTCATCAATATAAATTGTAGATCCTTATTTTATCACAATGATTGACTCTTGGAAAGCTTTTGGGCCAACCAGGACTGTGCTGTTGGTTTGCTGTTTGCTTTGCTGCCAGTTCTTGGTGGTTCTGGTGTTCTTCAAGGAGTAATGTCCATTGCTAAATTGTAAGTAAAGAACTTTGAGATGGACTAAATATCCAAGAGAAGATTCTTCTTAAAGGAAGCACCATCATTGCCTGGAATTAGCGCATGTGATTAGAAGAAATGTTTCTGTAATATCCATTTATCAGGAAATTGAAATATCAAACCCAAAGAAGAGCTTTTGAGAATCTAAACTCATGCTTTTGTCTTCACTCATCTCCTGCTGCCCCTGCTTTAATAGTGATATATGGGAATCCCATGACCATCTTAATTCGTTTCAACAACCTGACCAGAGATTTTGACTTTATTTCAAATTATGGGTTATGCTTCTTTCTTGCCAATGATTATCCATTGGGTAGAATCTTGTTAGCAAATATGTATGTATGAATATTTAAGTTATTTATCTGTTGTAATGCAGTTGCTCTTTTCTTGATCAGGTTAGTAGTATTGATTGCCTTTTTGGCTGTTTTGTCACTATTATCGCGTACTTGTGTTCCTTGGTTGCTTAAACTGATGATGAGCTTATCATCACAGGTACCCATTTATTTTGTTATAGTATTTATTTGGTGTGTGGAATTATGAAATTGATTTCTGATTTGAGCATATTAAACTGTTCCATGACCATGATTTCATATTTGCAGACCAATGAGCTTTACCAATTGGCATCTGTAGCGTTCTGCTTGCTCATAGCCTGGGTTTGTACTATTCACTTATTCTTGACCCTTTGGAACTTTATTGCCTATCGTTCATGCAAATATTTATATGCTTATCAGCTACTTGTCCATAAACATGCAACAAATCAACAGTGAAATTTTTTTTTCTTATTGGTCGTATATAGAGCATCAAAACTGTGTTTTGTGAGGTCATTGATGGATTTGGAAGGCTATTTGTTACAAGATGCTGCTAGTGTTGTTGAAAAATATGAAAAATTGTTAACTCAACAATAAAAAATTTTATTAGAAAGTTTCTGAACGGGGGATTTTCTTTACCCCAAAGTTTTAAAAGTATTAGATGAGTATGTACATTTAGGTTCACTCTCCAGATATTGATGGCGTGTAAAGCCAAAAATAGTCATATAGGGCTTGTTTTGTTGTCAAATAATGGCATTTGACCTACAGTTTTAATGAAAGGTCCTTATCATCAAATACTTAATTTACCTTGGATTTTTCAAATTTAGGGCTTTTTGAGAAAATTCAAAGCTGGTGTCCTTTGTTTGCACTTCTTCTAGTTGTATCTTTAAGTGGCATTCTAACCTAACTTTTGGTATCATTTCAGTGTAGTGACAAACTGGGACTGAGTTTAGAATTGGGATCATTTGCTGCTGGGGTGATGATATCAACAACAGACCTTGCTCAACATACTCTAGAACAGGTGAGAATGTATATGTGTTCACCTCTTTTTGGATATTTTGGAGGTATGTATTCCTATATAAATCTGTATTTACACAATGCCGCACCTTTAGCAGCATATGGACTCTTGTTTCTTCTCCTTCAGTTCGTTTTGTTGGGTGTGTCTGTGTGTTGCCTCCAAGTGTGCAAAAATATTTGCTACACAAGGATGCATGGAGGAGGTTGCTGTTTGATAAGATATATCGATGGAACTGGCATCCTACTTATATCAACTTCTAAATTAATATGGGGATTGTTTGAGTGTGATGCATTCCCACGACACTTGCTTGTGGCAGCCAAAGAATTGTGATTTATTTCTTTTTAAGTCCTCATATAGACAAATTAACAATGCAGACAGTATTTTTGTTTAATCAATTTATTTCACTTGAAATGGTCAGATAAATTTAGATATTCCATTCATTAGTTGTGGACTTGTTCATAGATTTGTTGGTTGAAATTAGTTTCATCTGTGCATAATTGGTGGCTTTATCTTTGTGTTTTTGTTGTTTGAATCTGAGACCATCTATCTTTTTATTGGTGCTGAATAATGCTATTCTGGTGCTCCTGTTCTCTTCCCACCCTTGGCAGCTGAATTTTTTTGATTAATCTTTGCCTTAGCACTCATATAATGTAATCTTGTGTGTAATATTAAATGGTTATATAATATTATAAGATTTATTGCTGAATACTTGCGCTGAATTATTTGTTGCTTTTCCACTTGAGGCTTTAACATTGCCATTCCAAACATTAAGCTTTGTTTCTTGTGCAGATAGAACCCATTCGGAATCTTTTTGCTGCCCTCTTCCTTGCTAGTATTGGAATGCTGATCAATGTTCATTTTCTCTGGAACCATGTAGATATATTGCTAGCATCTGTTATATTAGTCATAATCATAAAGACAACCATAACCACTACAGTTGTGAAGGGATTTGGTTATAACAATAAGACTGCACTGCTTGTAAGATTTTGTTCGATCTTCCCATCTCTCCCTCTGTCTCTTGCACCCTCTCTCTTTCCTTTTTTTGTGTGTGTGTGTGTGTGAACTTATAAAAGGACCATGCTTTGCATGTAATTTCATAGGTCGGAATGTCTCTGGCACAAATAGGGGAGTTTTCTTTTGTTCTTCTCAGCCGCGCTTCTAATCTTCATCTAGTTGAGGTTAGCCCTACTGTTGCTGTCCATTGTAAATTTGTAAGAATTATTAGCATGAAACTCTTTTGCTTTGAGAAATGAGAAGTGTAGGATATCATGCTTGTACTTGTACATATTATGTATTCATCTTCCTGTTCTATTGTAGTTGTTTTCTGAGAGAAATTTGTGCACCTCCTACATTTTTTATGGGAGTGGAAATGTAAGCTCCTAAACTGAGCTTATGCTTTGACCATTTTCAGGGCAAGGTTTACCTACTACTTCTTGGGACAACAGCTCTTAGCCTGGTATGGCAACTGTTTGATTGGGCCTCGGCTTCATGTAAATTTTATTGTATTTATCCATTTATGCATTCTGCTGCACATTAGGGCGTGATATCACTTGTTCCTGGTAGAAAGCTATATCACATGTTTGTTGAAGACTGATGTGCTGATAGCATTTCTTTTCTTTGCTCCCCGAAGACTTCCAATTTTTTCATCTGAGCATGCAATTTCTAATTTCCTTGGAATGAAGTGAAAAAATCTGCTTAATTTAATTATCATTTCTGTTTTTGGTTTTTCCATGGTCATGGCTACGGAGAGGAGATTTTGTTTTGATATTTATGGATACACTGATTTGACAACTGAGAAGTTACTGTAGACACCAATGGACAGGAAATGCATGGATATAATCCAATTATATTATTGCGCTATAGAGTGATTCTTGCTTTTTATTTTTTTATTTTTTTTATAATGTGAGAAAAAAAAGAGGGTAACATGTGGACAAGTGATGTGACTCGAACAGTGCACATTTCACTGCAAGGTTGGCCATGCCTTTTATGATTCATTTGAATTTGATAATAGTGAAACTGTAATATGTGCATGCCCGCATTCCAAAGTGTACATAGCCATGCCTGCGCATGTGGGGGTTTGGAAAATAATACTTGCTTTTTAACTTAATAAGTCACTGTTGGAAATTTGTGATTAAGTTAAAGAGAGCTCTGGGATTGAGGAATTTAAAGTTTAATGCTAAAATAACCCATTTGTCTGATTTATTCTGTGTAAAATCTTCAAATGATTTGACTATTCATAGGACTAATTGCATTGGTGACTATTTTTGAAGAACTACTTTATTTTCTCTCTTTTCTGTTTACTGGCATAAAAAAATTGCAGGTGACAACGCCTCTGCTTTTCAAGCTAATTCCTGCTGTGGCACATCTTGGGGTTCTGTTGCGGTGGTTCCCGCCTGATGGTTCTGTTGAGGTAAACAGTGAATTTTCAACAAATTCATACATCATATTATTCATATCGTAGCTGTTGGCAATAAATCAATTTATCCCTGATCGGATTTTGAACTCCAGATTGGATTTAAAGGCGATAACTTTCGATCAGACAGCGGTAAACAGCGAGCCACAGATAACTTCCGATCAGACAGTGGTAAACAACGGATAACTCTAATTGTACAAGGACCTCATGACTCATGAGTGCTGTAAATATATGACGGAAAGTGTTAATTCAAGTTCATTCAACAAGCATGCGTTATGCTTTGGCCTGTTTCCCATGCCGTGCAGACGAAATCGGCACATTGAAATGTAAGTTTCTTTTTTTTTTCAGTTGCAAATTACTAACCAGAAATGTTGCCAAAATCAAGCTTCAGAAATGCAAAAACAGGCCACAAGTAATCTAACTGCCATAAGGGCTAACGCGAAGCTTGTGATTAAAATATGATCAAATTTTCTTTTCCACATAAATTTTCTAATTGTGTAATAGTTTTGAGTCTGTGCTTGTAATTCTTTGGATGATAGTGCATAATTCATATTTGATGTTTACTGAAACTATAAAACTAAATACTCCAGAACCTGTTTTTCATTGTTTGTCCTTCGTGTTCATATAATCTCAATGGGAACAAAAATTTTGACTGGAACGATGATGTATCTATCAGCATTTTTCTCCCCGGATGCTAAAAGTAAAATTAAGGGAAAAAAACGCCATATAAAATAAAGACGAAGGTATGCAACGGGCCACGAGCTATGGTTGTGAACATGCTCTATTTCCATGATAGGGACTGATTTGATTTTGATTTTTGTAATTAATGCAGAACTTGAATACAAATAAAATCTGAATGTCTTAACAGAACTTCTAAATGAAACCTGATTTTTGTATCTGAATGAAACTCATCTATCTTTTCTCTAACTATTTGTGTGTCATTATTTTCAAACCAAAGCTGTAGGTTCAACAAAATCTGATGCAAGAAGCTTGCTTCTAATTTTTAAACGCTAATTACTATTTTATTTCTTCCATTTTTGAAACAGTTAAAATATAATTGTAACCACTTCAAAGGTCAATGAATTTATATGGATGTAGGAAAATACTTCAAAAATATCTGGGAAAAAAACAAGAAAGAGAAACGTGAAAGGGATTGAAGATCAAAAGTAATTAGGATTAGGAATGTATTAAAAAGAAATTTATTCTGAATAATATATAAATGAAGGATAGGTACTGGAGAGAAAAATGATTCGAGGTCGTTCATATGTCACCATCCTTCAAAAGTTATTGCAGAGATTGTAAAGCCAACTTCAATTCTAAACCAGTCGTGGATCTCATTCACTCCTTCGCAATTATTCTGAACGGCTTCACTTTTTCCATTTTTTTCAATTTGGAATTTCCCATCTCTGGAATTTCCTCAAGAGAGGAAAAAGACATATTTCAAAAAAAGAAAAAAAAAAGGAGAGGAAAAAGACAAAGAAATCAAAAAAGAGAGTATGATGCCAGCAATAGAGACAAAATTTGACATGATTTCAGTATATACATCCAAACAAATAGCCAAAATTAAATAACAATTGTAATGATTTCCATTACATTCAAATCTGCGAAAAGATCCAAATGTTTATTCTGTTTTGGATGATTCTAGCATTGCCAATTTTATTTCCCGCCACATTTTAGTTGCAGGTTATTAATCCATGTTAGTCGGACAGTAAACATTAAATACTGGGTAGTCGTAAAAGAAAATTGGTTTTATTATTATTTTTTTTTCTAACCAAAATAAGTAGTCTGATCACTTTCGATATAAGAGTTTCGATTTTTGAGACAACAAAAAGTAGTTGATTGTAGAGCCAACCGGGCAGTGGTTTCTGATGAGCGGTGGATTGCACTTAATGGGTTTTCATTAATTATAGTGCATTATTAACAATAATAACTTTTACCATGCTTTATGTGTAGTAAAATCCCATTACAAAAAACTATTATAAATTTATATTCTTGATTGAAAAGCAAATTTATATGCATGCATTAAGTTATACGAATGCCACTTTTTCTTTTTCTTTCTTTTTTTTAATAAATACATCTTTAATTTAAAAAAAATTAGCAAACTCATTGAATTCAAAATTGACATATTAAACAAAATAATACTCGTTTAGAAAACCTAATAAAATATGATTGAAAATCAGGAACTCAGCAAAAAATAAAAAAAAATGCTATTCTTTAGTGACCATAATATTATTTATTTTCATTTGTTTTATACACGATTCAAATGTTTGTTCAATCACAAGTCACAACCAAATATGTTTCAGTCACGTCTGCTTAATTAGGTATTGTTTAGTTGTTATCTGAGGTTGTTGGAGTTTGTCTTAATTTATGTTTTTCTTTGGATAGTCAAGATTGATAATGAGTTACATCATACCTTGATAATCCCAATTAGCAAAATATGCCATCATTAGTCACCAATTAAGTTGTTTTGAATTATATGTCCATGTTTGTCAAAAAAAAAAATTATATATGCTTTTATATATATATATAATCAATCCTTGTTTATCTCTTGCTAGTACTTAATGCAGGTGCAATAATCATAACATATTTGAAATTTTTCTGAGATAAAATGGGATGATAGGAGTTGCTACTTCTTCAACTTCTCCATTACTTAAAAAGAGAGATTAGACCCAATGATATGAACGCGGAGGCCCTTGCCACTTGTGAAGTCCTGTCGACGGTAGAGAAGCTGCCACTGTCGTCATCGCCGGATGATAGACAGAGGAAGAAACACCGAGATGCAGATTCTATGTCTGTAGATTCAGAGGAACAGAACAACTGGGAAACAAATAGATTAGAAACCTCGTCTTTGTCCTTCAGGGATGCTTTATTGCAGAAGGCTGGAAGTGGCGATTGTATTCTGGCTGCCCAACAAGGTCTCAATGGCAACGATTTACACTCCAATGCAGGGGACGACTTGCATAAAATGTTGGATGATTCAGATGAAGACTTTGTTAGTGAACCAGGGGAAGATGAGGACATTAAAATCTCTCTTGAAGATGGGTTGCTTAAGCTATATGTTTCAGACAAACTAAAGACACAACTAGCTCGTCCTTGGAAGAAATCTGTTGTTGTACGTTTACTGGGTAGGAACATCAGCTACAAGATGTTATGCAACGGGATTGAGTCTCTTTGGTCTCCTAAAGGTAGCTACAAGGTAATTGATCTAGATAACAACTTCTTTCTCATCCGTTTTGATTTGATGGACGGCTATATCAATGTCCTCATTGGAGGACCATAGGTTATATTGGGCCATTACTGTAACACCCTACTTCCATTTATAATTTTATATGCTATGTGCTATCATTAATGACATCGCGTGACTACTAGATTGACCAATTTTTTATAATATTGGGTAATCGCCAATCTTTTATAATGTTGGGTTATCGCCAAATTTAGTCGTAGATTTCTAAATTCATTTTAGTGTCATAAAATTATATTCATTTGATAAAAATTTTGACAGTATAACGGCTTGTAACTGTGCTAATGAGACGTGTAAATTGGCAAAACAATACTATCAAAAGGCAACCTCCATCTTCAATACTCCAATGACAATCAAAATACTTTTAATCTTAGTCATATCGCAATCACATAATCACAACTGCACAACCATCATAATATAAGTTTCTAATATCAAGCATTCGTTGCACAATACAATACATCCCATGTCAATTCTTAAAAGTCAAATACACCAAACGATTAAGTTTTACACCCACAAAAGTATTATATGTACATGCCACTTTTCTTCTTCATCGTCGAGTCTTCAATTACCTATTCATGTGCACAGTCAAATAAATCATGCGTTAAGCAATATTATTGTCTATTAGTGGATACAACGATATAAAATTTCATTTAATACAACTACTTTAAGTAAATTACCATTTTACCCCTTAATATTACTTTTAATTAATTCCATTAAATATATGTTCTCTTATTATTCTAATTTAGTAATTAATCCTTTTTATACTTGTTTTTCCTATTAAATCTCACATAATTCTTGCTTAAATAGAAAATTACCTTTTAGTCCCTAACCTTTTCCTTTTTCATATTTTATATTATTTTCCTCCAAATTGTGTCCTTTTTGCTCTCTTTTTAAATTTTTACTAATGTTAACTTAAAATTTCCATTTTGGTCCTCGTTTTTCCTTATTTGATGGTAAATTACCACTTGGTCCTCAAGACTTCCCTATTTTTCATTTATTGTGCCAAATTTACTCTAATGTTATCCTTTTTGCTTTTATATCATTCTAAGTTCAAAATTTACATTTTCATCCATGTACTTTTCCACGTGATAGCAAATTAAAGTTTGGTGATATCAGTTCATTACCCAGTTAATGCAAAAACTGTTTCTTCAACTTCTTCTTTGGACAGAAAACTCGTTCAGGGATCCAGGTTCAAAAGCTCATTTGCACTTAAAGGAAGGCCACTAAATAAAGGCATTATTAAAAATATCCGGGAAAATTCCTTCTCAAAGGGCAAAAAGAAAAATAGGGACCTAGTTTGAAGCTAGGTGAGACCTCAGAGTTGCTTACTGATTTGTTAGAAGGAGAACATCCTCTTTGCCAGTTAGACGGGATAATTCAAAACTCATACAATAAGTCTAGTGCAAATATCACCTCAATGGGCCCTATTGGGGACTTCGGTATGTAACTTCTCTTTCATTTTCTTTTTATGGATTTGCATTTCATGGCTTGGAATTGCCAGGGTGTTGGCAGTAATGACTTTGTGATTTATACTCGGAACTAGGTAAGGATGTATGAGGTTTCTATCCTTATTTTACTGAAAACTCGAATTAGTGGGATAATAGCTGATAGAATAATAAAAAACTTGGGGTTTAATCATTCTTTTAGAGTAGAGGCTATGGGCTTTGCTGGTGGCATTTGGGTGCTTTGAGTTCTTGGTATTGACATCAGTGTTCAAAGTTGTTCCTATCAGTTTATTCACTTCAAGGTTACCTACAAAAATATGGCTTCCTTTTTTTATCATTGTTGTGTATGGTGATCCCTTGCCGACTCGCAGGAAATGTCTGTGGAATAAGCTGAGTATTATTGCCCAATCAGTTTTAGATCCATGGGTGATTATGGGAGACTTTAATTCCTTTCTTTATGCTAATGAGAAGGTTGGTGGGTCTGTCAGAGGTAGTAAATCATGCCCTATGTTTGCTCACTTTCTTTCTTCCTGTAACCTTCTGAGCATGGGTTTTACAGGACCAAAATTCACATGGCGCAGGGGTCTGGTTATGGAATGTTTGGATCGGGCTATTTGTAACCTGTATTGGCTAGAGAAATTTAATAAATCTAAAATCTCTCACCTGCCAAGACTTAAGTTTGACCATAGACCCATTCTTCTTTCCATTTTAAATGGAAGCCACAGGTCGTTATATCATAAATTCAGGTTTAATGCAGCGTGGATCTTCGACCAGGAATTTCGTCATTTTGTTAGCTCAAATTGGCTATACAATGACAACTTAGTGACCACCGTTAATGACTTTCAAGCCAAAACTAGTTGTTGGGGTAGAGAAGTTTTTGGTTACTTCACTTATCGCAAGAAAAATATTCTTTCTAGAATCATAGGGATAGAGCGGTATTTAGAGCATTCTCATTCTTAATTTTTAGACAAGTTGGGGGGTGAGCTAAGAGTAGAGTTGGAAAATATCCTTCTGCAAGAAAAAAATGCACTAGAAGTTAAAGGCAAGAGCATATTGGCTTTAACAGGAGATAAAAACACAACCTGTTTTCAAGGTGCGAATTGGAGGACAGAAATGCTTTATAAATGGATTAGTAACTTCAGAGGGGAACAGGTCCTTTGATCAAGAATTTCTTAAAAGGCATGTAGTTGAGTTCTTCAGCTCCCTATACTCTGAAGATCGTCAAATAGCTCCTCTCTACCGCATTTGAAATAAATTCTCTCCCATGTTGGATTCGATCACTGGTGCTTTACAAAGTCCTTTAAAGATGGAGGAGCTACATGAAGCAATTTTCGGTATAAAGTCACTAAACGCTTTAGGTATTAATGGTTTGAATCCTCTCTTCTTTCAGAAGTTTTGGAATACTATTAAATGTTCAGTTTTCTAATTTGGTGAGAAGGCTTTAAAAGGAAAAGAGGTTGACCCTTATTTCTATACAGCCATAATTTGCCTGGTGCCGAAAAAGAATAGGATTACTTCTGTCAATAATTTGTGCCCTATCAGTTTATTGTCATTTTTTACAAAGAATTAAGCCATTTTTTAATAGGCTAGTGGGAGTGCATCAAACTAATTTTATTTCGGGACGGCAAATTACAGACAATGTGCTAATTGTCCAAGAGGTTGCTCACTCAATGCGTAACAAGACAGGTCGAAAGGGTTGGATCATGATCAAAGTTGATTTAGAAAAGGCCCACAATCGCCTTAGATGGAACTTCATCATTGACATTCAAAGATTATCTGGAATGAGAGTCTTTCTGATAGTTTTACTCCTTCACGAGAAGCATGGCAAGGTGATCCTCTCTCCCTTTACCTTTTTGTTCTCTATATGGAATGCCTTTCGTATGGTATTGAGAAGGTAGTTATAAAGGGAAGTTAGAAGCTAGTCTTTCTTAGTCGAGGAGGCCCCTCCATTTCACATCTCTTCTATGCTGATGATCTCATCCTTTTTGTTGAAGCTTCGGTTGACCAAATTGATATTAACAACGGAGTTCTGGATGACTTGTGCTATTGCTCGGGTCAAATTGTCAACAAAGAAAAGTCAGCTTTTTGTGTTTCCAAAAATGTTATTCGTTCTCTAACTAATGAATTAAAAGCTAGATCTGGCTTCCTTTTGACTGATGATTTAGGACACTACCTTGGTTCTACTATACATGGTTTATCAAATGTTAAAATTTATTCGTATTTAATAAATAAAAGGAAAATTATCTAGCTGGAACGCTAAAATGTTGTTTATGTATGGCAAGTCGAATTACCTTGGTCAAATATGTCTTACTTGCTATTTCGAATTATGTTATGCATGCTATTCTTCCCACTGTTAAATGTGAAGAGATCGAACACTTATGCAAAGATTTCATTTAGGGCTCGTCGACCGATGCTAGAAAACTCCATTTGATTAAATGAGAAAACCTAAATAAATCGGTGGATCAAGGAGGGGTTGGAATTAAGAAAATTAAAGTCTGTAATGATGCTTTTATTTTAAAAATTATTTGGCAGTTGGTTCATGATGGAAATGCTCTTTAAGTCAAAATTATGAAATCTAAATACTGCATATCTCATCATTCTTGGCTTGTTGAGTTGCCTTTGGTAGCGGGCTCTATTTTGTAGAGGAATATCATTCGTCTTTGGCCTTTTTGCAGAGCTAATATTTGTTGGGCAATAAACAACGAAAGTTTCAGTTCTTTTTGGTGTGATAGTTAGGCTAAGGTTGGGCCGCTGTACCTCCATGTCTCAAATAAGGTTCGAGCAAAATGAGTGGAAAGGCATAGCTAATTTCACAGTTAAAGATATGCATATTGCAAATGTAGGCTGGAGGTGTGAGGTATTTGAGAGATTCTTGCCTAGCAACATATGTAGCATGATCGATCTGTCTAAACCCTCGGATGAAGAGTTGGATTCCGACACTTTAATCTAGCTTCCATCGTCCTTTGGTGCTTTTACAATTGAATCAGCTTATGATTTACTGGGTCAGACGAATCAAATTAGGAATGCACCCAATTAGAAATTATGTTGGGAGTGGCAAGGGCCTCAGAGGATAAGAGTCTTCCTCTGAATTCTCTTTCACAAACGGCTTCTCACAAATATGGAAAGGAACAGAAGGCACATGTCATCCTTCAATTTATGCCACGTCTGTAATTTGGAGCTAGAAACTATCCTTCACATATTACGGGATTGTTTGATTGCAAAATCCCTTTGGTCTAAGTTTCTGCCTAGTGCCAGCATACAAAACTTCTTCTCCCTCGAGTTACAGACTTGGCTGAACTATAATTTGACAGCTTCTTGCAGTGTTGGGGATTTACCCTGGGCTTTGTTATTTGGTAACACTTGCTGGAGGCTTTGGAAATGGCATAATGAAAGGGTATTTAACGATTGATTTATGGTGATCAATGTCAAAAAGCAAACCATTTTATCGGCTTGCTCAGCTTTCATGGCGGCAAAATAGGCTACGACAGCTCTTACTCGCAATTCAGGTGAAAAGCAAAAGGTGTTTGTTGGGTGGAAGGCAATAAACCCAGATTGGGTAACCTTAAATACTTATAGCTCTTTTCATAAACATCTTCCCCTTGCTGCTTTAGGAGGTGTGTTTAGAGACTTTTTAAGCAGGAGGATTGGGGGATTTTCGGCTTATGTTAAGGGTAGAAGTGTGCATGTAGCAGAACTGTGGAGAGTTTTCTTGGGTCTTTAGGAAGCTTGGGTCGAGGATGGAGAAAGATTATTCTCCAGGTGGACAATAGAAGTGTTGTCAATGCCATAACTGACGATGTTGAGAGGAATCCTGCACATTGTGCTCTCTCTCTTCGCATTCGAGATCTTATTCATCGGGACTGGCAAGTGAAAGTGGTTAACATCTTCAGAGAAGCTAACAAAGCGGCGGATTTCCTCGCTAATTGGACATACAATCAGGATTCTCAATTCATATGGCGTGCAGCTTATCCTACAGGCATTGGAGAAATTCTTGCAAATGACAGTATGGGAACTCTTGTTCCTAGACTTGTCCAAATGTAACCAGCTGTTGTCTTTCTTGTTCATATAAAAAAATGGAATAATATGGTCTTTTTTTAACTAGATATTTTGAATTCGAGATGGAATGATGGGTTTTTTTTTTAAACGAGATATTTTGAATTCGAGTTCTACAAATCGAGTATTTTTGAATGTTTGAAAGAAAGCAATTTACATTCATTTATTGATTTGCTTGTTGCGAATTTAAATTAATTAAATCAATAAAATTAGAATATCATATGATTATAAAAAATAAAAATAAAAATCATGACACATCTGAACAATGACAAATAAAATAAATTGAGACATTAAAAATTAATAGAATTTTTTGGTCTTTGGTTTCTAAATGGAACTTTGGCAAAAGTTACTGTCTTCTAATCATTAGATTAATTAATTAGCATCCATATGTCCAATTTTAAATTAGAGTTTAATAAAAAAAACTATATGCTATCTCTTTAATTATCTGACTTTTAAAATGATTAAAATGTTTAATTGCTTTTAGGATAGTTGCACAAGCGACCACTTGTGGTAGTTGAAATTGGCTTCAATAACACTTTTGTCTGATTGCGAATTTAAAGGTGCAACAGTTAATGAAACCATTTGCTGCTTAAATTACTCATTTATTTGATAATTAACATTGCAAATTTTCATTTCTTATGAACAAGAAATAAATACCATTTTATTTTGTGTTAAAAAAATCATATTTAGAGTTTGGTAATATTCCAATTAATGATATATGATAGCGTAAACAATATAAATACATAGAGGGTTTGCTTTGTGTTAAAGGCTAAAGAATTATATAAATTATTATATATATTTATAGGCATCTTAATTATATTTTCCAATTACAAATATTATTTAAAACTGCTGGCTTAGGAATATATAATTTCCAATCGCTATTTCAACCATAACTGAAATTAACCAATCATATAAGCATTTGGTGAGGGGTTAGCTTAGTCGTAGTTTACCTAATGTTCAATCGTTCATCGCCAGCAATAAAATCATGGTCATGCGCCAAACTATCATATAATTAGTTAATTAATTAATTATATAAAACGCAATTAATCTCTTAATTTGCAAGTGTTTATGACTGTCACAACATATAAACAAATATTGTTTAAGATAAATTAAAAAAAAATTAAATTCACCAAATTGTCTGCTTTTTATATTCCCTTAGTTGTGCATAGAGTATGCTTCCCAAATAATTATTATATAGTTAATGGTCAGAGAGAAATGAAGATTTGCATGCTTCTATTTACAACTTAATTCTTCTTAAAATAATCATTAAATTATAAATTTAACTCGTCAATACATATAATCACTAACTCCACTACTTATTTATTATATAATCTCTCCGTTCCATTTTGAGGGTTGTTACTTTACGAATTAAATTATTCTATTTTAAATTTATTTTTACATAATAAAAATATTAATTATTTTTTCACGATTATACTTCTTTCATTCAAAATAATTATTTGATTTTGCTTAGTCTATCTTTTTTTTTGACAAATAAAACACTTCATTAAGAAGAAAGATCAGCTAATAAAGCTGGGTACAAAAACGAAGGGGGAACCAAGTTCCAGACCCTGAGGTCAGACATAGAATCAGATGCGCGAGCAAGAACATGAACGCATTGATTTGCAGACCTCTTAACAAAACCAAACCTAAAGGTTACATTTGAAAGAGCTAAACAATCATGAATAGTTAAATTGAAGTCAAACTAAGAGCAAGCCTTTTGTTTAATGGATGAAATCACTAAGAGGGAATCAGACTCAATAATAACATTAGAAGAAAATTTATGCTTGAGCCAACTAAGAGCCTCCCGAACACTCATTGCTTCAGCAACTCTACTATGAAGGAACCTTCTGCATCCCGAACCACAAAGGCAACTCCTGCGCTATTAGAACGAGAGAAAACAGCAGCATCAGTATTTACTTTGAAGAAGCCAGCTGGAGGAGGAGTCCACTGAACTGAAGACCCAGCAGCTGATGATCCCCTGCTGGCCGGCCTACTTGAAGCAACAGCTCCCCTCCACGACCCAATCATTTAAGAAGATAAGCCAAGGACAGCAGCATTAGAAAAATTAGAGCTTTTCCAAACTCATCATTCCTGCATTTCCAAATGCTCTAGCAAATAGAGAAGATAGAACAACATCTATCCAAAGGGAGCTTTTTGAGAATAAAAGCAATCCAAGAATGGAAATCAATAGAGTCACCTCTCACATAACCCACATTAGACTTAATCTAAACATTTTTAGCAAAAGAACACTATATGGCATAGGGATTAAAAGTGTAATTTTACATGAAAACGTTAAAGTAGGGAGTAATTGGTAAATTGTATGTAAAGTTATAGGTTAAAAATGAAAATAAATGAGAATAATGGCAATTTTGTAAATATTAGGTAAAAGGGCAAATTTGTAAAAAGTTAAGTAAATAAGGACCAAATTGAAGAATTATTTAAAGTTTTGGTGTTGGTTGAAAAGGATTGCTAATAATAGAATAAAAAAGTTTTAAAAATGTAAATGAACAATAATTGTAAAATTGTAATTATATTGAAAGTTTGTTAAACTAATTGTTACATAATTAAAACAACTACATTAAATGAAAATATTATGATTGTTAGTAATCACTGGACATATTTAATGCTCAGTAAGTAAAATTTACTGCGTGCAGGTACTAAAGAGAAAGGAGCACTAGTACATAGGAAGAAAAGAATTGATGAGGATGAAAGATAAATTTTTGAGTGGTATGTATATGTATATAATAATTAATTTAAGTGCATATTGTTATTATTGAACTGTTGTGCCTTTGAGAGGCTGTAAAAATTATTTGTGTTTCAGGGGGCTAGTTAAATTTATAGCCGTCATATTACTGAATTTTTGTAAAATAAATAGTAATATTAGACAGTTATAGGTTTACGGCAACATAATTTAAAAGTTATATAAATGGACTAAGACTAGAAATAAAAAGGTTAAGCTATTTAGAAAAAAAAAATCCCGACTTTTTACGCTAGAACATTAGATCCGTATGGTATGGGTGTTAGAAAATAAGATTTACTTATATACATAAAAGGTACTAAACATGCTAAATCCTTTACTTAAATTAATTATTATATACATATACATGCCACTCAAAAATTTATCGTTAATCCTCAATTCTTTCTTTTCTTGTTTACTAGTGCTCCTTTCTTTTCAGTACCTGCACACAGTAAATCCTACGTGCTGAGCATTAAATATGCTCAATGGTAACTAACAATCATAATATTTTCCTTTAATGTAGTTGTTTTAATTATGTAAAAACAAAAAGTTTAACAAACTTTTAATATAATTACAATTTTGCAATTATTGTTCATTTACATTTTTAAAAACGTTTTCATTCTATTATTAGTAATCCTTTTCAACCAACACCAAAACTTTAAATAATTCTTCAATTCGGCCCTTATTTACTTAACTTTTTACAAATTTGCCCTTTTACCTAATATTTACAAAATTGCCATTATTCTTATTTATTTTCATTTTTAACCTATAACTTTACATACAATTTACCAATTACTTCCTATTTTAACGTTTTCATGCAAAATTATATTTTTAGTTCCTATGTAATATAAAACTTCATTTTACACTGTTGGGACACCAAATTATCATTTTACCCTTTATGGTCTTTTCTTAATTATTTTTATTCATTAAATACAAGTTTTGGTAAAATTATTGTTTTGTCCCTATACTTTTTATTTCCTTTAAATTAGGCAATTTTTCATCTTATACTTCATTTTTATCTTTCTTTTCACTCTTTTAATTTATTTTTTACATAGCATCCCTAGTACAATTCCGACAGAAACTCTCAGACCGGATATACAAGACGTGAACCTCACAAGGCCACAAACAGACTGAGAAATGACCTCGAAAGAATATTTTCCACAGAACAGATACCATATTAGATAGATACAAATACTATGGAGATCAAAAATCATACCATAATAAAGCAAGTCATCATAACTTGCACCGTGATATAGATATCCCTATGACAAGCCAATTATATCTCGAACTAGATTTTACTGCTAGACTATTTCTAAGGGCACAATTTCATTAAATTATAAATCATTATCCGAATTTTTCACACTTTTTATTATTTTTTCATTTAATTCATTTGTCAGTCAAACTTTTCATTCTTTTTTACACAATCTGTGAATTATTTCACCATAATTCACCATTTTTTTCATCAAATTATGAATTAACTCACAATATTTCAATATTTTCACTTCATACATAACCAAAATTTCATCTTGAAATATTCAAATAATTTCTATAAATTCTATAAAAATTCATAGGCACATATTTCACTTGTTTCATACATTATTTCCCAAAAGTTCATTATTTTCTCAAGTTACATAATCCATTAATTATTCCAAAAATATTCAAATAATTTTCATAAATTCTATAAAAATTTATGGACATGTTATTTCATCTCTATTATCATTTTAAGGCTTAATGTTATTAAAATACATGATTTAAACGCTATTTCTCTTTAAGGTATAATTCGGTCAAGCTAAGAAGTCCACCTTACACTTGCTTTTAAATTCATTTAAGCTTCCTAATAAGCTTATTTAAGGTCTAATTCCATTATCCTATCATCAATTTCAATTATACACATTTCTATTAAATTTTCCTAAGTTACATAAAGGAAAAATCATTCAAATCAAAGGAAAATGTTATGATTAATTAGCCACTAACCTCAAGAGCTTGTTTTTACTCCTTGAATCTTCCTTTTTTTGCTTTAGATCCTTAGGACACCACCTTTCTTCTTAGAATCCTAAGGTGGCAAAAAATACAAGGATGAAAATCTATTAATTCTTTGCTTCATTTTTCCAACTTAACTACAAAATCTTACTTTATAACCTTCAATCTACCCATATAAACCCTTAAATCAAATTAAAAATCTTAAAATCACTTACCTCAATTTTGATACATAGCCTTCCTCCTCTTTGTTTTTCTTCGATTCTTTCATTATAATTACCTCAAATGAAGATTAGAGGCTGCCATAAACCACTAGAAAAGCTGAATTTTACTTAAGGGACTTGAATTCAGGAAAAAACTTAGAGAAAATATGAAGAAATTAAGAAAAATGGAATTCTTTCACTTGGCCAAGAAGAAGAAACGTGAGAGAGGGAGAGGCTGGATGAATGTGCTGGAATATTGGATTTTTATGCCTTTTATAAGGCTCTTAATGGGCTGGGCTTTGTCCATCCCAATTGGCACAATCTATTTCAAGCCCAATTCCATTATTTAGTCCCATTATGCTTCCCAAAATTATTTCTCTCACTTTCAAAGCTCAATTTCACTCAAAATCAATTTCATAATTCTTAATATAATATATTAAGCTCCATGAAAAATTTTAACTCAATCGGAGTTCGTTACTGATCCGATTCAATTGATTCAATTCGATTTGATAACTACCAGCATAACTGAAAAATTAAATTTTTATTACCAAAATATTCTACATGAAATTTCATTAAGATCTGCAAAATCTGTCAATTTTTGGAGTTCATTTACTATTTTTAAAAATTCGGTCAAAGTCGAGTCAATCCTTTCCACAAGAAAAATTGACTCGCTAGTTTTTTTTTCGTATTTTTGACTTTTGGAGGCTTATTTGACATTGGTTTAACTTTAAATTTCACCCCTGGACTCATCATGACCAATACTTTTCGATAGTCAAATAAAATATTTTTCACTTCCGGATACGATTTTTTGCCTGAAAAAACTATTCACCATCAAAAGTTATTGTTCATGGCTAATCCAGTGTTGAGGCCATTACATATGTGGATGATGGGTATAGTCGGTTGGTACAAATAAATAATGAACGATACATGCATATTGTTATTATTGAACTGTTGGGCCTTTGAGAGGCTGTAAAAATTGTCTGCTTTTTAGGAGGCTAGTTAGATTTATAGCCGTTATATTGTCGAATTTTTGTAAAATAAATAGTAACCTTGGACAATTATAGGTCTACGGTGACGTAACTTAAAAGTTATATAAATGGACTAAGACTAGAAATAAAAGGTTAAGCGGTTTAGAAAAAAAATTTTGGCTTTTTGCACTGGAACGTTAGATCCATATGGTATGGGTGTTACATGATCTCTTACCAAAGAAGAAGTATTAGAGCTGAATTTAATGGACAATTTGTTGAAGTTCATGAGCTACCCAGAATCAGCAGCATAAATATTCAAAATATTCTTTACAATCACAGCTTCATCAATAAAAGCCTTGAAGAAATATAACTGTCATCAGCAAAGAACAAATGACTAATAGCCTGAGCTTTAGCTACAATCCTATAACCAGTGAGCAATTTCATATCTTCATGACACTTGATAAAAGATGAAAGACCTTCAGCGCCTAAAATAAAAAGATATGGCGAAAGAGGATCGCCTTGACGAAGACCCCGGGAAGCACAAATAGGACCTAACAGCTTGTTTTCATAATTCACAAAGTAAGGCACCGATTGAAAACACATTTTTATAAGTGAGATCCATCTATCATGAAAACCTAAAACACTCAAAACATTAGAGAGGTAGTGCCATTCCATGTGATCGTAGGCTTTACTTATTTCTAATTTTAGAGCAGCAACTCCATCAGCACCTTGCATTTTCCTTTTCAAGAAATGCATAATCTCAAATGCAACTACAACATTATCAGAAATCAACCAATTTGGAACAAAAGCACTCTGAGTATCAGATACAATAGCGGGCAAAATATGCTTCAAGTGATTTGCTAATATGTTAGCAATAATTTTATATAAGACATTACATAAAGCAATCGGTCTCAAATCAGCCATAGAATTTACTTGCTTTTTTTTAAAGATCAAAGTAATTGCAGCATCATTCAAACTGTCAGGTAACACCCCATTTCTAATGATAGCCAAATATTTCTCAGTCACATTAGCCCCAACAATATCCCAACACTTCTGATAAAATCCAGGATTAAAACCATCTAACCCCAAGGCTTTGTCAAGATACATACAAAAAAGGGCACTCTTTACATCTTTAGAAGTAAAATCTTGCAACAAAAAGTCATTATGCTCATCAGACACTCTATGATTCAAACAATTAGTAATAAGACTCGTGCTGCCATTAGTAGTAGAGAAAATATCCTTGAAATAATCAGTAATAACTACATCCAGACCATTCTCCCAATCCTGCCACCTACTAGAAGGGTCTTTTAGTTGGGTAATTCTATTTTTACGTTTACGCTTAGAGGTAATAGCATGAAAAAACTTAGAATTAGAATCATCCCTTTTAAGCCAGAAAAATTTAGCTCGTTGCTTCCAAAACTCTTCCTGTTGTTGAAGAGTATCATGATAACGGTTTAATGCTTCTCTATACTCAGAACAGGACAAAAAATCATCTCTGCTTCAGGCACTTTTCAACTCAACCCGAATAACTCTAAGCTTCTTCGAAAATTTTCCTAAGATAGATTTACCCCAAATAGATAAAGCCTCATTACAAGACTGGATTTTTGTAAAAATTGAACAAGAAGAGTTTTTATTCCAATTAAGCTCAACAATAGACAAGAAGTCTTTATCAAGGGTCCAAGAATTCTCAAAATGAAAACAAGGAGCAGAAGAGAATGAAGAATTAAAGCAAATATCCAAAAAAAGAGGATTATGGTCAGATGATGTTACCTTCAAATTAAGCACTTTGTAAAGAGGGAAACGCTCCATCCAAGAAGGTGTGGCCAAAGCTCGATCCAATCTTTCTTCAATACAGAGAGAAAGATTCACAAACCGAGATTAGGTAAACTTATGCCCTCTCATACCCAGATCAACCAAATTACTATCCACCAAGGCAGCACGAAAGTCTTCGATAAGCTTTATTGGATAAGGTCTTCCTCCCCTCTTCTCATGAGTAGCAGCTATGCTATTAAAATCCCCAATTATGCACCATGATAAAAAGGACTTGGAAGCTAGAGAATGAAGAGGATGCCAAGATTCTTATCTACAGCTTCGATTTGGGTTGCCGTAAAACCCAGTAAGCCTCCACCCCTTGCAATTAGGAAGGCTCGCTACAATATCAATATGGGTTCTAGAAAAACTTAAAAGTCTAGCAGTATGTTTATCCTTCCACAAAAAGGCCAGCCCACCACTATGCCCATATTACTATTAACCCCAAAACAACCTTTAAAGCCCAATAACCTTTTCACTACAAGAAAATTAGCAAATAGCAACGAAAATTAGCAATCGAATTTGTTGGATTTCCGTTGCTAATAAAAATTAGCAACGGAACATTCGGTTGTAAATTTGGTGGTTGGTATTTTTTAGCAATGGAAATTGCTTTCCGTTGCTAAATTTAGCAACGAATTTCAATTTTCATTGCTATTTTTTACCAACGAAATTAGAATTTTCGTTGTTATGTTTAGCAACCAAATAAAAATTCGACTGCTATTTTTTGCAACCGAATAGAAATTTCGTTGCTATTTATAGCAACCGAATTGAAGTTTTTGTTGTTAAATTCAGCCAGTATTATTAAAGAATTGCAACGGAATTATCGTCGCTATTCCGTCACTAAATTATTATTGATTTTTCACACAATTACTTTCAAAGTTAGAAAATCAATATCTATCTATGGAGCTTACTCATAGATTAGCAGTACATTTGGTAGATCACAGAGAAAAAAAATTCCAAAAAGCAACTTGCTTTGCTTTCCCAATTGCAGCACCAAAATATCTCTACGTCAAAAATTTTTGAAGCACAATGAGTTCTTATACTGGATTGAGAACAGTGGAGCAGTGAATTCAGTGGAGTGAAATAATTAATGAGAACACAAATTCAGAGAGCCACTTGGTTTTAAAGTTTGCTGGATATAGCTCTAATACATGTTAGGCTTAAATGATATTATGTTCATTAAAGCTTTCAGCTAAAAGTAATAGATATAACCCAGATTGAAAAATTAATATGAGCTTTAGCAATCACTTGCTCAGTTTTCAGTCCAACCAGCCAAATTGTACCAAGTCATACAATTGTAACATGGGAGAGAAAGTTAAGCATGAACAGTGACAAAAACAATATCCTGAAGACCAATCATAATATCATCTAATTGAACAAAATATTTAAAACAGACAAGCTAAATCCAACCAACCATGGAAGAAGTGTGAAACAGTATCAAAGGCATGTACTTCTCTATTGTTTTTTACCAATGCTTACACCCTAGCTCAAATGCTTTTGGTTCTTCTTTGTTGTCCACTGCACTCTCTTGTTCATATGATGGAGCAGCTGATACTCTCTTTGTCCTTATGCAATCAGATATAAATGGTGTATCCAATAATTTATCAGCTAGATCTTCAGTTCCTCTGAATCCAGATAATGCACGAAGGCATGCATCCAAAACCTGAAAAAGGAAAAGAAGAAAATTAGGTACCTCTTGATCAGGGAGCATTGAAAACTGAAATACAGAAGAATATCAAATAGATTAGCAATTGAGTTATTTTCTGATAGATTAGCAGTCACTCCTAATCAATATAACACTATTATGCAAACATAGAACTATTATTGCTCAGTTTTTTACTTTGTATAAAAATGAGCAGGATTTATACCAATTATTGGTAACAATTCTTCTGGCATTTTTGAATATCTGTAATATGACCAATGATCATATCGAAATACACCAGTAATCATAACCACAATTTTCCTAGAAGAAGAATAATGCAAGAAAGCATAAACATGTAGAAGAAATAAAATACATTATGAAGAATGTCTGATCAGAGGGGGTATGAAAGTCTAAGTAACATGCACGAACTCTTTTAGACCTCAAGTCAATTGTATGTTAATGCAGATATACTAGTAATTCAAAAGTATACCTAGTCATTAAGTAACCCCAAAAAAATGAGGACTAAAGTAAACTAACTGTTGCACTGTTCCAATTGAACTCTTGTGACATTGGGAGTATTGATAAATAGCACTGAGAATACGTTTGGCCATAGCACCCACTGCCCAACACCATTTGTAAATATAACCTTATGTTAAAAATAGTGCAGTAAAAGGTTATGAATGCTTCAAGAAACAAGAAATTAGTTTTAGTATCTCATGCTATTCGAGGGGCCTGGAATTAAATATTTGTAGAGATATATAAAAGAAGAAAGGGCATAGAAGCCATTAGATAAGTGCAAAAGAATGTATTTCACATACAGTGTATTTCGCACACTTGTAAAAGAATGTATTTTAACTGGAACCAGACTAAATAATAACATATTTCACATACAGTGTACTCATGGCAAATATAAGCTAACAAGCATACCTGTAAGGAAGCAATAAAAGCAACACTAAATAAGTGCTGAACTATCCAAACTAAAATGCCAGCAAAAATGAATTTACTAGGAGAATTGCAATGGTTTTGTGGACTATTTCTAATTCAGAAAATTAATGTAATTTAGCACTAAAAAGCAGCAATCAATTTCAAAAATAAAACAGACTATTAGAAGTCTAAGTATATATAACCTCCATACAACTTAGGATTTTCAACTATCATGGCCATATAAAAAGTCTAAGACAAAAAGAGTTTCTTTTTACTAGCAAAAAAAGTAGCAGTAATAATAAAATATTATGAAACACAAGATAAATTTAAACAAACCCCTCATCTGACAATTTAAAAGTCATTTGCTTCCAAAGTGGACCACCTTTGCCTCCCATAAAAGAAAAGTGTGTCTTTTCCTAAGCATTCAAAGCATAACAAATGTCAAAAATCAAAAAGGCAAATTAAAACTTAATAATGATAATAACAACAATTATAAAATGATTTTCCTGTCCATGACTATGTCGTTTATACACTCGAAACCAGAAAAGAAAATATCCATGCTAGTAGTCTTAGGATTATGTTTGAAGGATAAAAAGGAGTTCAGAATTCATACTCAGTAATTTCCTCGGATGCAGGTGAGGCCACAGTAGCTGCAGCAGTCACTTTCCTACTAAACTTGACTGTCCTTTGCTTTTTTGAAGTTTTCATTAGCAACGAATCGCCCATAAAATTACTAGCTGCATATTAAGAGTCATTAAAAAGAACTGCATTTCCTCTGTGAGTACTTCTAGTTGTTTTCTGCTTGATGATCATTTGGGCGAAAAAAAGGTCCCAGTAAGTCTATTTTGATTGATAAATTACAAAATTAACAAGTTTTTAGTAAACATCGAATAAATCTAGCAAGGATGAGAAGAAAAAGTGAATAATTTAACTTAAAAAAATTGAAATACAACTCACGAGGACAGGGAATCTAGCTCATTAGCAGTTATAAACCACAGTGGAGGGAATCCTGAAATTTCATGATGCATTTGCAAAAGTAACAATGTCAGATGAGATAGAAATTTAAGTAAAATTTTTGAATAATTTGGATAAAAATGATCCTATTGAAGCAGAGGCTTTGTTCACTAAGAACAACAACTGATTACAAATGCAAGCCCCTTCATGAGACACACACACACTCACATTATTGGAGGGGCTTCTACTAGGACTACATGAGAATGTATATTCTGCCACTCTTTATTGGGAATGCATTGAATTGGTTTAAAAGAAAAAAAAAGGTTTGAAAATTCATGACTAGAGAAATTCAGCAATGAGCAACATTAATTCACATTTTTCAAACCTCTTTATAGTCCTTGACTGTACGAGATATGCAATTCAACAAAAAAGCTTTAGATTCTTAATATTACGGAGTGGCAATTGACAGAAATCAACAAGTTTATGAACTCTAAACTCTATACATATATAATTTATCCCCCAAAATCTAATAAAGAAAATCCAAACAAATTCCCTACATGATAAAGAAACCCATCTCACATAGTATTGCCCTCTGCTGATAATGATGTATTAACTCAAGCACTGTAACCTTTTTTTTTGTTAAATAAAAGATAAAATTGTCCCCTATTTTTTAATACAGGTAACGCACAATTTCAAATTCTGACTCTTATATTTTTCCTAAACAAATAGTAGCAATAAACCATTTCGTTATCAAACAACCATTAAGACGAAACCTATAAGCTTCATCAGCAGTCAGACACGGGGTTAATCTTTTGTGATAAAGAAGCAATAGTCAATTCTAAGGAAAACCCATTTCAATCTCATGCGAACATCAATATAAAAAAGAGAATATCTTGATATTGAAGAAATTAACCTGTGAAAGCCATCCAAGGTAGACTTTTCGAAGGAGATTGCAGAGACAGGTGCAGTCATCCATGTAGAATCTGCGTATAATCTGACCTCAAAATCCGATTCTGCATGCACTATCTGGTACTGGGGTTTCTCAAGCGTGGTGCCTTGCACGATCACCCCCAACAAAGTAAACAATAGAATCAGAAGTCTTGCACGATCACCCCCAACAAAGTAAACAATAGAATATGAACTCTAAACTCTATACATATATAATTTATCCCCCAAAAACATATATAATTAAAAGAAAATTAATAACTGAAATTACCTTAGGTTCGCCATCAATGCAAACGACGGATCCATCTCATACCAAAGAACAGACCTTCCATTCTTTGAATGAAACCTAACAGGGGCACCTCGGCCAGAGCCGGGATTGAAAGCATATATTGATTTAAAGCCATACTTGTTGAGGATATCTCGAACCTCAAACTGGTTCTGGTCCCACCCTCCCAAGCTGGACTTGAACACCTCAATCGGAGCGTTGCCCCGCCTGTACAGATGGACCTCCAACTCTGGCACCTTTGTCCTCATCGATTTGGGTTTTGGATTTGTATTCGAATCGATTTCTGAAGGTTCGCTGCTGTTTGGGTTCTTCTCTTCGATTTCCTTGATTTCCATTGTGCTTTGAACAAGCCGGCCTTGCTGATTAGAAGATCAAGACGTATACAGCACAGTCTATTATATATGTATAGGTGAGGTCCTACAAATGGCAAAAATAACAGCGAGTCAAAGCATAAATAAGGATTTCGATTCTCCCTTTTAAAAAGCATCAAAATCAAATATAAAGGAATCAAATCGCAACGCCTTTAACTGGACAAATTAAGAATTAAACGAAAAATACTGAAGAAAGATATATCCTGAATGTAGTAAAGCAATTAACAAGTTCAGAAACCGTACGCTTTCCTCCACCAAGAACATGGCGCACTGGTCTCTCTCTACCAAACAAACAAAAAATCTTTGCCTTCACCAACGAAGGTGAAGACAGTATCTTCTCAGGCTCTGAATTTGAATCGAAACACAACGATGAATCGTTAGAGTGAATCTTCTCGCTTATTTTCTCTATCACAGTCTCAATCCCCTCTTCTAAAGTGAGTGAGGCACTTGAGAGCAAGGCGAACGGCGAGGGCAAGGTAAAGAAATAAAAGGTTATATTTATACCTAGGGCAAACTGAAAAATACCAACGGAAATAACTCAGTTGCTATTTTTCCGTTGCTGAAATTGCAACCGAATTTAAATTCCATTGCTATTTTAGCAACGAAAAAATAAATCCGTTGGAATTTTTTATTCCAATATTTTTTATCCACTTGGGTCCAAAAATACCAACGGAACTATTTTTCGGTTGGTAAAATAGTAACTGAATTCAAATTCCGTTGGTATTTTTGATCCTAAAGTTATTCCACATGAGCCGAAAAATACCAATGAAAAAATTTTTTCGTTGCTAAAATAGCAACCGAATTTATATTTGGTTGCTATTTTAGAAACGGAAAAATAATTCCGTTGGTATTTTTAGACCCAAAATTATGCCACTTACTTGGCACAGAAAATACCAACCGAATTAAATTTTCGTTGCTAAATTAGCAACGAAAATTTTTCCGTTGCTATTTTTCGTTCCAAAATTTCTTCGCCAATCGTTGATGCTTTTTTAGCAAAGGTTAGGAAATCCGTTGCTAAATTTTGACGCTAATAATTCTCTCCACTTTTAGCAACGAAAAATAACCAAATATATTTCCGTTGCTAAATCTGGAAAGTTTAACCAAATTTAGCAATTGAATATATTTTTCTTTGCTAAATAACAACCGAATTCATTTTCCGTTGCTATTTTCAAATTTTTTTTTTAGTATTTAATATTAAGTAACTTATCATTACTACACATTATTTCTATCAAAAAAATAAACTGAGGCTTTCTACTCCTAACATGGTCGCGTGGACCCGAACTGCATGTGAATTGCCTAGATTACGACAGTTTCAACTTAAATAACTCATAATTCTTGGCGGGCTTGGTGATCAATACCTGCCGAACCCAAGTATTTTGAGACAACTGCATTTAATGGCAAGTCCATTGAATTAGGCCCATCAAACAAGCCCAAATCAGACACCTCCTCCAAACGACGCCACTTAGAATCAAAAATCATTATACCGTTATCCTCTGTATGGGACATAGAAGATGATCCAGTAATAATCCATTATTTCTCCCTTCCTTATTCACACCCAATAACTCAGCCACTGACATCTCCACCTTTTCCTCATTAGTAGTTGCAATCTACCCACTATCTAAGCTGTTACTCCTATAATTGCCACAATCATTTCTATCTGTTTCCATGTCATCACTAACTGGAAAAAATTCCGGCATCGAAAAATTAGTCGGAGAAGCGCTACGAAGCCATCTCTCTCCCACAGTATTCTGCATCCTCCTATTTTTGACACAGATGGAATCATCATATTCTCTCTTTATCGTGCCAATGGGGTTACGAAACAGCTTCAAGCAAAACTTCTCACTATGTCCAAGCATTCCACAAAGAAAACAAAAGGTGGGCAGCCTCTCATATCGGAACTCAACAGTAACCCAATCTCCACCACTCTTCTTCAGTTTCATATCTTTCTTTTGCTTCCTTCGAAGATCAATCCCAACTCTTATTCGCATATAATTGCGCCAAGTACCAGTGAAATTATTAGGATCAGCAATAATAAACTAACCCAGATATCGCCCTATCATCTCCGCCACCTTGATTGACATAAATCCAGTGGGTAATTGATGCACCTATACCCAGAAACTGGCTAAGAACAGAGGCGTTCTTTGTGGTTGTTCATCCTGCTCCAGAATCTTAAATATCAATAGATAATTATCAAAAGTTCAGGGAGCCCATCAATAATTCTCTGCATATCAAGCTCATGAAAAAATTGAAATATAAACAGATTAGGATCCAGGTCCTTTATGAAAATCCTCATCACAGGCCTCTAAAGAGAAGCAATAGTATTTTTCATAGCATTAACATTAATCGGTTCGTCAGTAAGAATTTGGGCCATTTAGATCACCTTCATCATCAAAATCGACCTAGCAGACTCCATCGTAGTTCAGAATTTGGGCCATTTAGATCACCTTCATCATCAAAATCGAGACCTTCCTCTGCCTCATCCTCTAGAGATATGTTGGCGCACAAATTATTTATATTTGCATCAGCACTGTCGACTTGAGCCATCACGAGAAAATCCAAAAAGCAGACAAAATTTAAAATAACGTTATATTTAATACTCTAAATCTAAATCTGTACATTTATATATTTCACTTAGGATCATCAAATGTCTCACATCAACATGACATTTTACACTTTCAATATCATATATTAATAAATGACATAATTGATAAATCATATATAAATTATGTTTTATAAGAATAGATTAAACTTTGTGAAAATAAAATTGAAATTATTATTTTGTGATGGAAAGAGTAGCATTTTTTATCTTATGGAATTATTACGATTAAGGGAATCATAAAAGTAAATTCATTCGAGTATAAATATGCTTTTTTTGCTAAAATTGATAATTTTTATGCAAAAATCTCAAAGCAAATGTAAAATGGGAGAGGAATATTTCTAATGAAAAACCATATTATCTATCAACTTCCATGAAGTTGCTTAAATTGTAATTTGGTTAGCTTATAGCTTTTTGTGGTCCTGAAAGATGGAGACAAATTAGATTAGTAAATAGGTGCTATGAAAGTGGACCAACACCCATGATTTTTACAGGTTAATTTTGAGATAGAAAAAGCTGCCTAACATATATATAGACCAGAAGATGATCTTTACAAATTGGGAAGGCTGATGGGTCCCCATCATTTGAAGGAATTCCTTCATGAATTGGACATACAATCTATATGCAAAATAATACACATTTGATTTTGGTCAAAAATGCTTCTTAGCTATGCTAATGCTATTTGTAACGGTGAAAGTATATATGATCTTTTTTTTTATAGAGAATAAGAGTAAATATAAATTAATTTGATAATTATAAGGAAAAATATAAATTAATTTAGTATTAATAAGCGCACATATGAGCCCATTTTATATGGTGCATACAAAAATAAATTAAAAGATAGTTTAAGAGTAAATCTGTATTATTTTTTCATAGTTTAGGAACAAATTTCACTCTTTTTCTCAATTACATATATTAGGATAATATTGAATTCTAAAAATCAGCCATCAATTTTGCTCCTAGTTTACAAGCAAGAGTCTAATTTAGGCCAATGAAATTTTCAACAAAAATAGTGTTGGTTGATCAACATCATCTCAAAGAGACCTTTTATCCCATCTCTACGCCATTCCACTTGCTCAATTTTCAATTACTTTTTGGTGGATAATGGAAATCAACTCCTCCTCAACAAACCCTATATTCCTAATTATTTTCTCTTTTCTTTATAGGTACTCTCCATAAACTAAATGTGCCTAATCTTGGATGGTGTAGTTGTTAACGTAGCAACCCATTCTTTTTATTTTTCCTTTCTCAAGAAAAATTGTTCAATGCTTCAATCCAATTAATAATTGAATCAAAATTTATAAATCGAATTTAGATAAAAAAAATTTTAGTATTTTGAATAATAATTTTTCTTTCTTTAAATAATTAATAAATGCCAACATCCAAGGCATATTTTTTGGGGGACAAGAATATTCAAGTCTCACCAAGTAACAGTTTTCAAATAAAAAAATTAAAAAAGAAATAAAATGTTAAACTCAATTATAATAAATATGATGAAAAAGCAAGCAGTAGGTGGCTAGATTATATAATGCCTGCAGAGTGCTGAATCAATGTTTGAATACGCAGTAAAAGGATGATTAATAATCTTAAGCTTTTACTGCCCAAACCGAAAGAAATCGATGCCATACACAATCAAATGGGGTGTTTCTGATTGTATAATTAAGTCTTGGGTAGGTTGAAATATTGATTCAAACCTAGGTAAATAATGGACTGTATTTAATTTGGGGTTCAGAGCTGTTTAATTGCACGATGAATGACATCAATAAGCAACGTCATAAGCATGGTGTCAATCGTATGGTCACAGTCCCATCAAGGATCTCTAATTATGATTTAGATGTAAAATCCTATTCATATGTACGCCTAATACATGTTAGAGATTCTTCACTTAGCCTTCTGTATATGTATGCTTTTTCTTAAATTGTCTTTTATATTTGTCTTTTTTCTTAGTTTGCTCTTCATAAAATTAATTTTCGCTACACTTAATCCTTTTTACGTTGACACGACAATAGCAACGAACTAATTAGCGTAAACTAATAGATATAAAGAATTAAATTTGTATGATAAATCATTTTACTTTTTTTTATTTCTTTAATTATCCAATGTAGAATTTTTTCTAACAATTAGTGAAAAGGAAAAAAAGTATAAGACCTAATTTAAGAAATAAATGAGTATAGGAAGCTAAGTGAAAATTTTGGACACTCGTATTAAACCTTATATCTATGTATAGAGTACTAAGGTCCCCCCAAATTATACATATTCATAAATGTAGCTCATGTGACATTGTATCGCATACGGCCTTAGGAGGATAAGCTTTTAGTTTTCCTTATTTTTCCATCAAACAATTAGAAATAACAAAAAGAAATTTTGACTTTTGGGTAGAAAAATCCAAATTTAATTTAAAGAAAAAAAAAAAAGGAAAACCCATAATTGTATATAAATCATATAGACCGCACTTATGTGGTATTTTCTATGTTTCTTTGTTTATCTATTTTATCTAAGAGGATTGTCTGTGCAGGGGAAAATTATGGGAAGGAAATGCTCGCACTGTGGAATTATAGGTCATAATTCAAGAACCTGCACTTTCAAGAAAGAAAGTCTTAGGCTTTTTGGCGTGCAACTTAACCTATCTTCTTCTTCTTTAAAGAAGAGTTTTAGTGTGGATTGTTTGTCTTCTTCTTCTTCTTCATCATCTTGTTCTTGTTCAACTTCTCCTGCATCATCTTCACTTATGAGCATCGAAGAAACTGTTGATAAATTATCCACTGGATATCTCTCTGATGGTCTGCTCGGGCATACCCAAGAAAGAAAGAAAGGTTTTGTTCTGTTTTTCTTGCTTTAGGTTACATTACATTTACAACTCACCCCATTATAATCTTTCTTTCTCAGAATTATCAAAAGATTTGTGCTCTTTTATCCAAAAAAAAGTAAGAAAGAAATGGTTCTTTCTCTACTTTATTATCAGTATACTTAAGATCTAGTTCCTACTTCCTACCAGAAATATACACACACACACACGTATGATTAGGTTTTGTTTATTTACAAAAGAAAGAAACCAAAAAGATACAAAAGAAAAAAATTCTTTGATTCAAACGGGCATTTTTGTTTTTCAAGTTTTTTGTTAATAATTTAGGAATTTTTTTTATTTTTTTCTCATATAAATATTGTAGACTGACTTGATTTTATGGAAATTATTTTATATATAAATAAATAGGGGTTCCATGGACAGAAGAGGAGCACAAGATGTTCCTATTAGGGCTTGAAAAGTTGGGGAAAGGAGATTGGAGAGGTATATCTAGGGATTTTGTGACTACAAGAACTCCAACTCAAGTTGCCAGTCATGCCCAGAAATATTTTCTCAGACAAATCTCTCCTTCTAAAAGAAAACGTCGGCCTAGCCTTTTTGATGTAATTATTTTCTCTATTTCTTATTCATTAATTACTTGATTAATTAATTAATATTTTTGTTTCCTTCTCTTTTTTTCAGATGGAGACTTCTCACTGCTCTTCACTTCAACCGCAAAGTGAAGGTAACATTTTTTGTGGGTTAGCTTTCAATACCACAAAGCCTTCTTCTCTTGCTGATTCTTCCATATTCACTTCAAATCGGATCCTTCAACCCGATTTAGAGCTCAAACTTGCAGCTCCCGATTCAACTGGACAGACCAAACCAGGTTCTAATGGCAATAATGATCTTATTATTGGTCATTCTATATTTGAATTTCTTGCTGATTAATGATCCAAAATAAAAGCATAATGCTTTTATAATTTTAGTTTTAAGCATTTTGTCATAAGCATAATTTACATTGGTAATTAATGTTTATTTAAATGCCTGCGTGGGAGCATTTGTAGTTTATTTTATGAGTTTTGGAGATTTTCACGTTTAAATCTAACCATCAGGAGAAACATAATCACATAAAATCGTAATAAAAAAAAGATTGTAAGTTTGGAAATTATATTTTTTATAGCTGAATAAGTATGGTTGTCAAGATTTGGTTAGTTTGTATTATATTTGAATATGGTGTGCACCATTTGAGGCTCTCTATTAGGTCTCTTACTAGGGTTAGCATGAACCCGTTAACTAGTTTATTAGCAATTTTATTAAATCAGTTCATTAATTTGGATTAACCGCTATATCGATTTCGATTTTTAACTCAATTTTTCGGATCGGTTAACCATTAAAAAATTTTAATATATAAATTTAATAAATTATATAATTTGTAATATTATTTTTAATAGTTAAAAATGCTTTAGAAATGAAAAAATACAAATTAAATACCATATCCATTAAAAGAATCAAAATAAAAAGAAAATTTTCATAATTAATTGTAAAAATTAAATATATTTTATATGAAACTAACAACAGAGTGTTAATAATAATAATAATAATAATAATAATAATAATAATAAGATGATAATTTTAATGTTTATTTGCTAAAAATATGTATTTTAATAATATTTTACAAATTTATATATCATAATATTTATAAATTACACAAATATTGAAAAATATAAGTGTAAATATATATATATATATATATATATATATATATATATATATATATATATATATATATATATATATTTGGTTCAGTTAATCGTCAGTTTTTAAAAGTAAAAATCGTAAATCTAAAAGTTTAGTTCGGTTAACCTAAAAATTAGTTCGTTTTGGATCGATTTTTCTATTAACCCAAATTTTAATTTTTTTTTTCTCAGCCCTATCTCTTACCCCCCCAAAAAAAAGAGTTTACTTTAGCAATTATAGTTTAGCAAAATGGAAATGACAATTTTACTTTCATTAGCTGTATATAGATGAGCAATTACAGGTATAAAATTATGAAAATCGAATTATTACTTGTAAATAATGAATCCTCTAATTTGGAGTTAATTTCACTCACAACTATTAAATTTATGCCCCTATAACAGAACAATCATAAAAAAAATGGCATAATATAAAAATATCTCAATATACCCATTTTAGTTTAAAAAGTCACTTTTTTCTGGAAACCGACCAAAACCTACAGGAATGTATAGTTGGCAAATCAATTACCAGTTAGTTTTCATTACTTACATATATTTAGACTGCATTAGCGCCGATAAATTAATTTTTTAACTGTACATTCTGATAAAATTTTAGTCGGTTTCGATTGAAGTGTAATTTCAAATAAAAATTGATAAGTTTGAATATTTTTATATTACAAAATTTTCTTTTATAATTTTTTTTTATAAGTGGACAGTTGATAAAATTAATCGTCTTTGCTTATTTATATCATAAATCTCAAAATGCAAGTTTATATAATTGAAAATCATCTTATAATTTATATTCCAGTTCTTCTGATTTTAAACTGGATTGATTTTGAATTTTCTAATATCAAACGATAGTTCTTTGAGTTTGATGTTTCTTGCAGATCATTTTGTGTATTTCAGAAAATAAATTTTGAATAATTTTACTTTTTCCACATTCAACTCTTGAAATTTGGAAGTATTTTTGAAATAAACCCAAAGAGTTTCTTCTCTCTCTATTAAAATATATGGTTTTTGTACGATTATAAATAAAGATTTATTCTAAATTTCTTAAAATATCAAACAAATGTGAACATTTTTTTATATGAAATATGCACTGATTCTTTTCAAAATTGAGTTCCTCCATGCAAAGGGAAAATGAATCCCACAATTTAGCAGTAGATTAATTCAATTGTGGGCTGATAACCCAATCATTTTTGTTTAAATGGACAAAAGAATGTAAATCGGCTAATAATAATAACAATAATGACAAAAATGCTTCAGCAAAATTTTTAAAATAATTTTATTTATGGAAAGTTTTTTTGGTATAAATTAAAATGGAGTAACTTCTCTTGGAAGAGCTTCTAATAAAAACACAGAAAACATTTTTTTTATTTAATGAATTTTTAAAATGCCATTTTTATCCTCATATTTATATATAATAAATTACAAATTCCATTCGTGTCTCCTAAATTCTTTTGACCTACCTAATTGTAATAAAATTGAAAGATTTTTTTATTTTTTAAAAATTCTGTAATTGTAAATTGTTACTATTTTGTTTATGGCTTAACTAACAGCGTTAAAAAAAATTTAGTTTAAATATACAATTTTATTTTATTATATTGTGTAATTTATTGTATTTATTTAGATGTACTGTATTAATTTATTTTAATAAACAAATTTAAAATAATAATGTTATTAAGCAATAAAAATGTAAATTAGTCATTATCTATATTACAGTGGCTTCAGATATATTTAATTAATAAATACAAAACTATTTTGAAATAAGAAGTTATTTTGGAAAATAATTTCCAAACACGTAATCAAAAAAGTTATGGTTTTTACTTTTCTTCTTCTACTGCTTAAAAGTCAAAGTAAAAAATTCTGTCAACTAGACCATAAATGATAATTTTTAAATTTTAAAAATATTAATTACGTTCTTTTTAACTTTACCCTTAAGTATTAAAAAAATAAAAAGAAAAGAAAAATGGATAATTAATAGAGAGAATATATATTTAAACAGAATTAATTAAAATATATTTAGTAAATTATTGTAGCGCTGACATTAATGTAAAAAATTGAAAGTTGTTAGATTTATATTCATTTCCCTTTTGTCTTAACTTTACAAGTTAATTTTTGAAATTAAATTAAATTTAAATTATTTTTTATGCGATTATAAGCCACTAATTTTACAATATTAGGCCATCAATGGATATTTGATCCTATAAATTTTATGCTCCACCGATTGAGTTAGCCCAAAGTCTAATTTTCTTTTACAATTTATGGTCTGATAAAACAGAGAAGAGTTATTTTTCAATGAAATAATTTCACTAAAGCCAAAATTAGTCCAAGGGATGTATTTGAATGTATTACAACAGATAAAAAGTGTTAACCCCTTTTACTTAAAGTATATAAATGTATGGTTTCTCACTTGTTTCCTTTGAGCAAAATTTTGATTTCAAATGAATTTTGGGAATGTCAAAAATTAATATTAAGAAATTTTTATTTTATAGTAAATCAATTCGATTTGAACTTAATAATATTGATATATATATATATATATATATATATATATATATATATATATATATATATATATATATATATATATATATATATATATATATATATATATATATATATATTTCACAACTTCAATATTTTTGGGAATGGTAAAATCCAATGTTATTAAAACCGGACCGGATAAAGAACCGGCAAGGCTGAGGGTTCGTGGTTCGACCGGTTCAACCGGGTTCGACCGGGTTTTTTTCTATTTTTAAAAATATTATTAATTAGTATAATTTTTATAAGTACTACTATATAAACACTAAAAAAAAAAATTATCCATCAAAACATTTAACATATGTCATAAATATCCTAATAATAGGTTACAAAATATATTAAATATTCATCAAACATAAGTTTTAAACATTCAAACAAATTCATTCAAACAAAATCATCTTCATCACTCGTCATCATCGGCATTATCATCATCATTGTCGTCGTCTCCATCACTACTACCAATACCACTCCCTTGAGATTCTTTTGCACTGTACTCATGCTGCTCAAAATCTAAAAAAAAAAAAAAACAAGAGAACATACAATTTGATTAAATTTCACACATTCATTCAACATTTTAAATTAAAAGCATATAATAAAATATAACTAATATTAACAAATTATAAAAAAAAAACAAACCAGCCATAGTTGATTCTTCAGCATTCTTTGGAAATTCTACTAGCATATTCTCAATCTCATCATAATCAAGTTCTCCTTCTTTTTCCATGATCCAAAATTCAGTTTTATCAATTGAGTTGTAATCAATCGGATCAAAAGATTTCTTGGACGATAACCTAATAATTATGAACGATAACAAAATTACTTTGATGCAAAGAATATTTAAATATAATTAAATATAATAATTATAAATAACATACCTATTTTTCAATCGCAAATTATAATGAATATAAACCAGGTCATTTAATCGCTCATGCTCCAATCTATTTCTCTTCTTTGTATGGATACGTTCAAACACATTCCAATTACGTTCACATCCAGAAGAAGAAGCTGTTTGACCAAGAATTCTGATTGCCAACTTTTGTAAATTTGGAACATCATAACCAAATAATCTCCACCAATCATCTTTCATTGAATATGAAAAGCAAAATAATATAATTTAAATCAGATACAAAACAATTTAAAGTAAAAATAACAATAGCAGTAATAAGAGAATAATTCTTACCCGGTTGAGTGATTTTACTGCAAGCAATCGCTTTAGGGCGAGAAAATCCCATTTGACGCTCTCGAAAGATTTTTAACTCATCTAACATCGATATACCAATCGACTCATTCTCAATCTTATCCACCAAGTTCAACATGCCACGCATAATTTCAGACTCCGAACAAAATGTAGATTGATCATATTGAAATGCAGGGTTCAAGTAATATGTTGCTGCATGAAGATCTTGTCGCAACATGCGATCCCATCTACTGTCTATGATATCAATGTAGGACTTGTACAATTTCTTCTTATTCTTAAAAATATTCATAATTCCCAAACGTGCCCTATGCATGCCCTCATAAATATAACCCAAAGATGGTTTTTCATCAGTGTCACAAACTCGCAACAAGCGTATTATCGGAGTCATAACCCTCACAATCATCAAACAATTATTCCAAAAATTCTCATCCAACACAATTTGTTTCACTTCTTTACCTTTTTGCTTCTTCAAGAATTTTTTATATTCAGCACTAATAACTAATGCTTGCAAATCATCTTTATGTTCATACAAGCTCTGCAAAGCAATAAAGGTAGTAGCAAAATGAGTTGCACCAGGGCGAATAATTTCTCGCCAACCAGGTCTATTTCTTAGCCAATTCAAAGTCACCTTATGATTGTACACAAAAACAGTAACTTGAGAAGCAAGAATAACAAGACTCTGAACTGTGGGCATATCTCCAACATCTTTCAACATCAAATTAATACAATGAGCTGCACATGGTGACCAATAAATAAAAGGGTATTTCTCCATAAGTTTAAAACCTGCAGCTTTATAATTAGCCCCATTATCTGTTACCATATGAACAACATTGCGAGGACCAACCCATTCCACTATTTCACTAAAGAGATTACACAAATTTTCTGCATTTGTGCAAATATCAGAAGCATCAACAGATTTAACAAACGAAATTCCCTTTGGACTATAAACTAAAAAATTGATTAAAGACCTCTGTCTATTATCAGTCCACCCATCTCCCATTATAGTGCAACCAGTGTCAGCCCAAGTACTTCTAATTTGATCAACAAGCAAGCTTACATGCATCTTAGCATCATTCAATAAAGTCATTCGCAAAGCATGAAAAGAAGGATGCTTATATCCATGACCCATGCTAATCATTTTATCAATAGCAAGTTGCAAATATGGCGAATCAACAGCATTAAAGGGAAGGCAAGCATCATAAAACCATAAGGCAAGTGTCAAGTCAGTATCTTTCCATTTTTCTGTACTTTGCATACATGCCTTAATAGAAGGTTGAGAAGGATCACTTACACCTTTTTTAAAATAGGATTCAATTCCGGCAACAGCTTTTCTCTTTCCCTTCGTCACATCATTAAGAGATCGACCACTCTCTTCTTCAACAATTGTCAAATCCTCAATTAATCCCCTTTTGTCCTTAGCTTTATGTAAATTGGCATCTAATATGTTTTTGACTTCATACTTAACATCTGCAGGAACCTTTTTGCATGGATCAATGTTGCCTTTAATCCCAGCAAGGTGTTGCTTCATCCTATTTATCCCTCCACCACAAACAATCTTTTGACAAAATGAACAAATATATATCTTTCTACCCTGTGCATTTGTTCCCTCAGTGACATATTTCCATGCAACATCCCTTTTTTGCCTAATTGAACGTTCTGAAGGAGTTGCAGAAGTTTGTGTTCCAGTTCCAGGAGAGGGTGTATTCAAATCAGCCATTGTTTCCTACAATAACGTTATAAATAAAAAAAAATTATAAAAAACATGTCAACATAAAAAAAATAGATCCCAATTTCAAGTAAAAAAAATTAATAAAACAGAAGATTAAATACATCTTTAAATCAAATAATCAGATAAATAAGCATAAATAAATAAAAATGATTGAAGCTTGGTTAAAAATTTAGATCAAGGAAAAATAGCAATATTTATATATGTGGTATATGGTGTACTCAAAGCTTGTTCTTCTGAAAATGAAAACTCTAGACATCACCATTTACAATTATTGTGTTTATATGGATTGAATTTGGTGGATCCAGATTATGATCCAATTTGTTAAAATATTTATATGTTTTGATTGTTCAAAATTCTGATTTAATATATTATGAATTAGAATGGGGAGGTTGGAAATCGGTTGAATTTATTATCACATCACTTAAGCTTGCCTAAGACATCGGTGGATATGGTTGCCGTCGAAATCGGTTGAATTTATTATCACATTATTTTGTTTATACATTCGTTTAATGTTGGCAGCAAACAAACACAGCAGACATGTTAGATTTAGCTGTTGATTACATTAAAGATCTTCAAAAGCAGTACAAGGTATGGACTGAGATTAGTTGTTGTTGATGGTTTTGTTTTCTAGTGTAATGAATTGAGAAGCAAGATATATTTCTAATTTCCAGTAAATTTGGTAGAATTTTCTGCTGCAAAAAGTTATGATCTGGAAGCTGAAGACAACCTAAGCTAAAAGCTAAGGACAAAAAGATAGAACGGGAAATTCAGCCTACATGTTAGATTTGTCCTCTTCCTTATTATAATTAATTTTCATGCAAGTAATAATTTTTTGTTTAGGTTGGTACCTTATATTTATTTACAAACCATCGCTGTTTCCGCATAATAGATTTTATTTTATTTATATGAAATTAATTATGGAAATTATCGTAAAAATTATATTAGTTCAGAATTTTCAAATGAGATTTTTATGGTGAAATTTTCATTTTCCACGTTCACTTCTATTTTAATAATTTTCATTTTGATATTGACATTTGCATTTCAAATTCCTTATTATTCAGAAAATTATTTAGCTTTTTATTTACCAAATCAAAAAGAAGGCCACACACACAGATATATATAAATTTGGTAGAATTTTCTGCTGCAAAAAGTTATGATCTGGAAGCTGAAGACAACCTAAGCTAAAAGCTAAGGACAAAAAGATAGAACGGGAGATTCAGCCTACAGCTAAAAGCTATCAGCAAAGTTATCTCTTATGGGTACTCATACCAACAATTAAAGGCAAAGAAATAAAGTAATAAACCAATAAACAAGTTAAGTTACTGACCTGAATATATGTGGAGTTGCAGCGGCGGCACAATGGTGAACGAGGAAGAGAGTGAAAAAAAAGGTAGATGAGAGTTTATGTTGTAAAGTGAAAACCTAAGTAATTTTTTTTTTATATATATTAAACGGCGCCGTTTAGATAAAATAGAAAATAACCCGGTTCTTTCCGGTTTGCCGGTTTTCCGGTTTTTTCCGGTTTTTTCCGGTCCAATCTGGTTTTTGGCCAATCCGGTTTTTGCTAGTTGAACCAACCGGTCAGGCTGCCGGTTCGCGGTTAAACCGGTTCGACCGGCCGGTCCGGTCCGGTTTCAATAACATTGGTAAAATCTTAACCTTTGTTTTTTTGCGGTACAGATAAAACTCAATTCAAGTTATGTACCACATTGCACTTTAGTTTCTGATCGTAACCCACTATAAGAAAATTACAATTTAGCAACAAAAAATATCAATTTTTCGTTGATAATCAAAATTAATAACAGAAATTTCGGTTGTCAATTCGGCAATTGCTATTTTTAGCAACGGAAATTTAATTTCGTTGCTAAATACAATAATGTAAGATTTGGTGAATTGATCAATTTTAGCAACGGATATTGATTTTTGTTGCAAAATTAGCAACGGAATTTTTGATTTTGTTGTTAATTTAGCAATGGAATTTTTGATTCCTTTGCTAAATTCGTCCATAAGTAAAAAATATTAACTACGGTCCTGTCCGTCGCTAAAAGCTATTACAATTTTTTAATATCAAAAACCCATGAATAACAGAAAAGAAAGTGGAGAGATTGCATGCCTGGAAGAGCCATTTACTGCCAAAAATATCTTATTATAAGGTAATGTAATGTAAACCAAAAATCAGCTGTAAGACATCAATGACATGACATGCAAGCATATTTTAAGATTCCAAAGCTGGGTTTTGCTCACAGAAATTTCCACAAAAATTTTAGGATTGTTTACTAAATGGATGAACAAATCTGGATTTAAATGTTTTTGTCCAGATTGCAGTTGAATTCAGTTCTTGACGTCTAACCATAATCTATTTTATTTGACATATATTCTTTCAAAAGAGATGCTCAATCAGCAGAAGTTTTATTTCAAACCAATTCAAATGTTCTAAGAAAAGCGGATTAAAGGTACAAGAAGAGCCCAGGATTTCTTATTCTAAGAACTGCAAAAACTACAACAGTTGAGCAAAATTTCCGAAAGCCCTTAGCATTTTGATAATAGATAATACATATTCTAATACTTTATAGGGTGTGATTTTACATTGAACAACATTATAATTACTCCATTTATCAATTAATAAAATGGTTTACGGGACTGGTAATAAGAGCAAAATAATTAATCTAGCAATGATAGAATAAAAATTAATTAATTTCTATTTTTTATTTATAATTCGATATTACATATTGTACATTATATTATTTTTAGCAGTATTTTTAAAAATATATATATATAAAATAGAGTTAATTTAGTGGGCGCAATACAATGCACCGATACAATACATGATATGCCCAATCAATGATGCAAATCGTGTAGCCAATGGTGGCTAATATGAAAAATAGAGGTGCAGGAGCAATGAGTGAAGCTATAAAAATCCCATCATGAATTTGATAGTGACAATTGTCCATCACCATATGCCTTTTATACTGCATTATTTTCTCTACTTGTACTCCTATTCCAATTACTTTCATTAATGGTGGATTGCAACATTCTCAAATATATGGTGTGACCTTCTCTATAAGTTTCATCTTGATTCCACAATTAAAAGTATTTTTCGAAAAGATAAATTATGATTAATATTTTTGTTAGTAATTCATCATTGCATGGCAACTCTCATCACTTAAAAAAAATGTTAGCAAGTTTTTGATTAAAAAAATAATAGATTTGAGAGTTTAGAGAATTTATATAATATTTAATAAATGCGTTAAAGTTAATAGTGTCAAATAACTACTTGTAGCGATTTATTATTTATAAATTAGTATCTAACGGTTATAAATTAATTTTTTATGAAGGCAATATTTAGATAGAAATTTAAATCATATCCGAATTCAGAAATTTCAAATGATTAAGTTGGATTATTTGTAATTGATATTTATATACATTCGGAAGAAAGGATACAAATAAAATAAAACTCTGTCCAATAATTAACATGAATTCAGGTATTGCAAGTTTATGTAAATACCCAATAAATTCAATTATATATTTTCACTATTATTAAAGGTAATGCAAAACATGCAAGGTACTTGGGATAAGGGCACCCATATTAATTCATGAGAACATGCAACATCAAGCATGCCTCAACTTATCCAAAGGTTTTACAATATGGAAAATTAAATGGTCAATTGTCAAGTGAGGTTCCATATTTTGGAATTGGAAGATTCTATAGTCATTGCTATAAAGTTGGAGAAAGCACATGTAACACGGGAAGCAAATGGAGCACAAATCCCAGAAAAGGCCACATAACAAGATTAATGGCTCATGCTTTCTGGGCATTTAGCAAGCTTAATAATCCATATATAATCTGAGAACTAAAAAATATGAAGCAGAGTAACAAAACTCACTGAAGTACTTTCTGATTGCATATCAGCAGATTGCTCCAGCTTTGCAAGGTAATCCAAGTCTTCATCAGGCGGAATGAAATTAGCAATCTGCAAAAGAAATAATCAAATTAGCTCCATTTATTGTAAACTATTGCCCACTAATCCAATTCACTAGAGAAATAGTAATACCAGACCCATACTTTGAATTCCTAAAACTTATCTAAATTGATGCCTCTTAAACTCCATAAGTGCTGTCAATATCTAAGAACAATGTCAAACAATGAGCATATATTCCAAAAAAGGACGGGATATTTCACGTTTAATAAAAACGTCAGAATTCTTTTGGTATTTCTGTTTTTAATCTTCTGATCTGATGTACCAAAAATTAATCCTAATAAGCAGAATAAAGTACTTTGTACTATTTTAGTATAATATATTTATCAGTTTGCCAGAAAATTGTAGCTGTGGTTGGATAATTAATGAACTTTCTTTCACATTGATGTGGGGGAAATAACATTCACGGTAAAAGAGAGAGGGGATCCTATATAGATATTCACTGAGCAGGTATCATAATTTTTTAAGAACCACCAGAGCAGGTATACATAATTTTTTAAGAACCACCAGCAGTCACTTGGAAGAAAAAACACACCTCATCATGGATATGTGTTCGTGCACGGAAGGTCAGTCGCTCATAAATGTCTGCCAAAATTCTTTCTAGTGTAGGACGTAGCCCTGCCAAAGACTCCCTCCGCCTGAGATGGCCAATCAAACTAAGTTAATTTCAAAATTATTTATTTGAACATCAATTTGTGAAACTTTTCCGTTGCATGCAAATAAATCAAAACACAGAGCTATTGAGAGAGCTTCTAAAATCCAAACTACATAGTAAAAATGAATACATAGAGATTCATTATAAACAAACCAAACAATTAAATTGTGAATAAATTACAGAAACAAAGTTATTCCTAGCACTAGAAAACATAAATGAACATCTCCATAAGAACGACAGATCTAGAAATCAGCATGGTAGATGACAACAACAGAGTACATAGTCAAATGATCAATATAAACAACTTCTGTCCACTAACTATCTCAACTATAATAAATAATAGATATGGACCGATTGAACAAATAAAGAGAAACACGAGAAAGTAAAATGGAAAGGCCGATATTGATTCAAAGGGATTCTAAAATGATTAGTTGACTTAATAAAGGTTATGGTAACTTCAACATGATTCAGAATTAAAGCAATCAAATCATGCCATAAATCATTTAGATTAATCATAATGTCAAACATATTCTTACAGCGATCTTACAATCAGAATAAATAGTAATTCCTTAACATAATTTAACAAACAAAAATGTTCCTATCAAGGTCTGCCTCACGTGCAACCTTCATCAATTGTGTAAATTATGCGTTTGTTGGAAAACCAGGTGAAATTCAAATTACCTGATCAAGCGGAGTCACCTTCAAGCTCCAGCAGAAGAAGAAGCATACACCATTGAAGGAAACAAGCTTTCCAGCTCTGGAAACTAAAACTTCAAAAAATATACATGAAGCTGAGCAGTAAACAGAGTATAGATGAGATATCAATTTGGTATGTGATACATATATCTAATTAATGATTTTACAACCAAAGGTAAATTCTAAAGTAATAAAACTTATGCATTCAAAAGAAAAAACTTATAAAATAATTCTGTTAAGCTACTATTTATCAAGAAAAAACTTATAAATTAATTAGTGTTCTACCATAACTCAAATCAGAAGCCACTATATGTAACAAAACAATAGCTTTTGACTCAATAGATGCCACTTACACACAACTACATGATTAAAATAATAAATTGCAAACCCGAGCAGGATAGTCTATAAATATATACTAATCATATTCACAATTTTAGATCATTTTCTCAAATAATAATAATAATAATAATAATAATAATAAAGCAGGGTTAAGAATTTTCCACTTGTGCATATATAATGACCTTGAATATATCTTTTAAGGAGCCTACCGCAAAAGTGTCCACTAACAAGTAATTTGATTGCATAGATTATAATATCATAACAATCCACTTAATATCACTCATAATTTTGAATATAAATAAATCGGAATTGATTAAACGTTGATGTAGATAAAAATACTATTTATAGTGCATTGGTAACAATTAAATATATTAACAATTCAAATATTTACAGTGCATTGGGAATAAGAAAGTTGATGGAGAAAGGATCAGAAAACCGCGAAAAGAAACTGCTAACACAACAAAATCCAAACCAAAAAAGAATCCAAATTCCCAAAAAAAACTCTCTTCTCATAAAAAAAATGCCAAAACTCTTCTCAAAATTAAAATCAAACCCCCAAAAAGAATAATAAATTTCCTTTTAAAAGGAAAATCGATCACTTCACACTCTTTCTCTCACTAGATTTCCAAACACTAAAAGCATCACCTGACAGGGAAAAAAATTCAATTTTTATTTCCAATTTTCAAAAAAACAAAAACAAAAAAGAAAAAGAGAAATGGAAGCAATGACTGTTCTTTCACTTGTTAGTGATTTCCCCTTTAATCAAAATTCACATCATCATTATCGTTTTTTTATTATTTATGGTTTTCAATTTCAACAACAACAACTAGTAGGGGAAGATTTTCTTTTTCTTCATTAATTACTGGTAGAATACGAGAAAGCTTTCAAATTTTTTTGTTTTTATTATTCCAAATCTCTCAACCGCTGCTACACACAGAGACAACCAACAAGAGACACAATCCCGATGTCCCCAGAAAATGACAGAAGCTGAGAGCTAAATCTCAGATCTTCAGCACCCTCCACCACAAAAACCAAACAAATCCAGAAGAAAAGGATGGCAAACCCAACTTTCAATAAAGACCCCAGCGATAAAATGGAACATAAAAGCCAAAATCAGATAACAAAAACAGAGAATAGAGAAATAGAATGAACAAACCTAAACATCTGAAACAAATTCTCCAACGAACAAGCCAGCACACTTAGAAGGAGACCCACTCTTTCGCTTGAGTTTCAATTCCAGTGCACGAGAAAGTGTTGCACCCAAAAAAGACAAAGCACCTAAAAAGAGCTACATTCAAATTGATGAAGATCGGAGGAAGAGGGCAAGGAGACGGTGGGGAGAAAATAGGGTAGAGAACGTGAGAGATAGAGAGGGGAGGCTAGAGGCGCAAAAAGATAAAAAAAAAAACAAAGAGAAGAAAAAAGAGGGATCATTTATATGTAGAGTTAGATAAAATAGCAACGAAAATTTAATTTAATTGCAAATTTGCAACGAAATATATTTTCGTTGCTATTTTTGAAAAATTATTCATAGGACTAAGTAAAATAGCAATGAAAAATTATTCTATTACTATTTTAACAACAAAATTTTTTTCCGTTGCTAATTTTGGACCCAAATTTTTTCAATTCTTTGGGACCAAATTACCAACGAAATATCAATTTCATTGCTAAATAGTAACGGAATTATTTTCGATTGCTAAATAGCAACGAAAAATTAGTTTCTGTTGCTATTTTTCATCCCAAATTATTTTTGCTATCAAGTGTCGCCATATTTAACAACGGAAATTATCTTTCATTGCTATATTTTGACGCTAAAATTTCTCCCTATTTAGCAACGGAATATAACCATTTTGTATTTCGTTGTTAAATTTCTAAAACTTCAACCAATTTTAACAACGAAATTAATTTTTCGTTGCTAAATAACAACGAAATTGATATTCTACGTTGCTATTTTGCTATTTTCTTGTAGTGAGCACGTTGCACTTTAGTTTCTGATTTCAGCATAAAACCAATGGCTATATTCATTTGTACATCAGAAACGGAAACTATATTTTTTTTTTTGGCCTAATATATACAATGAGACTTCAACTTTCACAGTTTTATCAAGTTGGTCCATTTACTCACACTTATTTCAGTTTAGCACTTAATTATAATTATTAAAATCCCATATATATAATAGCACCTTTGACAGAGAAAAATGGTTTTGAATAATACATTTTTTCAACTGCCTTTGGTGCAAATAATACATTATATATAACTAATAAAATTTGAATAATCGACAACGTTTAAAAAAACTTCATTATGGTTTTTATTGTGCTTAGAGTTGGAACTTAATTTAATCCGTTTTCACCACATTTATGTTTATTAGACAAGTGAAGCAAGTGCTTAAACCAGTTAAATTATTAAAGTAACATAACCACAATCAGTTCTATATATATATATATATATATATATATATATATGATAATGAGTGCATTTGTTTCTTCAAGGCAACCGCAAATATTTAAAGAGAAGTCTTCTTTTCCATTGGTTCGAAGGGAAAACACAGATCTCTACGTTCTGATACACAGAATGGGACAAAATACTTGCCCTAATTTCTGATTCGAAAATGTAAAGCTAAGCAATCTTATAACTTCTAGGTCCATTGTCTGGTTAAAGCAAAGCACGCAGCAAATTCCTCCAATAGTTATCTTCTAGTCCAGAGGCAGAAAAATTATACATTTATATATTTAATTAAAAAAAAAGAGAGAATTAGAAGAGTAAGCAATCCTGTCCTTTTCTTCTTGGTTTGGTTTTGTCAGACTATACAAGTCTGAAAACCCATCTTAGCAATTTTGTTCACCGACTCCGCTCTTTATTATTTTCTTCAATAATATGCATATTGATATTATCTGAAAAGAGAACAATTTAATGTATTTTTTGGCAAGCAAAATTTCGACCATTAGGAATTTATGATAATTAGATATAAATAGTAAAGAGTAATATAAACGTGCGAAAAGCTTAAAAAACATAAATGGTGCTATATAATCTCTATCTATATTGTATTAATGTTATATAACAGCCATAATATAGTATCATATGTCGGTTAGAAGAAATTCTCTAACGTTAGTGATATTAATAGATAATAGTGACGGTGTGATGGTGGCAGTGGTCACGATATAGTGATGGTGGTAGAAGTCTAATAGTGGTGATGGCAGTGACAGTAGCGATGGTAACAATTGAGGTGGCAACAGTGACAATAACAGCGATTTAGTGATGGTGGTGATGATAGCAACACTGACGGTGTATTGTTTTTAGCGGTAATGATAATGAGAATAAAATAACTGAATTATTGATAAAAGTAAAATCATAAAAATTATATTTTGAAAATTTTTAATTTTTATTTTTATTGTAAAAATAATTTCTTAAAATTTTTATAAAAATCAAAACGAAAAAAAATCTATCTAACATATTTTAATTTTATTTAAGAAAAAATCAAAAGTCAAAACTAAATTTCTCCCTCACCGCATCATAAGTTTTGTTCGAGTTTAAATAATCTAGGTTACATTATTTGGTAATCATATGTATATATATTATATTAAATTGTGAATTTCATTTTTTTTTATATTTATTTTTTCAGACCCAGACAGTTAACAGTTGTACCAGGACTGTTTCCAGTTATGTTTTAGAACTTTTAATAAAACCTTCATTTGAACTTGAACTGGACCATGTGGTCCTCACCTGAACTGAACAGAGATGAGAGAAAAAAACTTCTGAAATATTACTAAATTTATATACATACAAACAAAAAAAGAGGAAAAAATAAAAACTCTTTTTAATGGGCAGCATATATAGGACATAGAAAAACTATAGTTTTGTGGGATTTTCGTAAAAATACGAATTCTCCAAAAGTTGCTGACGCGCATAGGAAATTCTATAAATTTATATTTTGTGTAAAAAGTTGCAAGCGAACAACGTCCTTCACATGGACACAGTTTTTCTTGTGGATGCAAATCATGAATATATGCAACTTTACAAAGAAATTAAGATAAACATTTGAATTTTAGTGGGAATGAATTATGAATATATGTATTGGTAGCGGAGGATTTGGATGTAAGAAGTCATAACTCATAAAGGATTTTATGAGTTTACCATGTGGAAAATTCGTTCTATATTTACAACATTTACCATTTCATTTGGAAACCATCCAATACGAAATTTAAAAGTACAATAATTCAGAATAATCTATTCCATTTTTCTATATATATATATATATATATATATATATATATATATATATATGGGAAAATGGGAATTTGAACTTAAAATCTCTTATTATATTAGAAACTAGCTTTTATTATTGAAAATTTTGAGTAAGTATGAATCGGTTAGCATAAAACTTTTAACATAAAATCATTAAATCATTAAAATAAAAGAGACAAAATTCTTTATAAATGTTCGAAATAAAAATTATAGAACAAATATAATACTAACTAAAAATTATGTCCCATTTTCACCATTTTTTACTTCTTATGATTAATTAGTTTAATAAATCAATAGCTAATAAAATTATAAGTGGATTTAATATTTGTTGGGAATTAGTGTGTGTGTGTATATATATATATATATATAAGTTAATTAGTTACTGATAATATCCAATTTATCATATTCAGGTTCGGTCCAATAATCACAAGTTCAAGCAGACTCAGACCAAATTGTTGTATGTCAGCCCATCAGTCACTTGCACTGATATGTGTCAAGATCGTTTGATCAGACTTGATGTCCTATCTATCCACACTACTCTGTCTGTCACATCGCGCAGCTCATATCCCGCAAACGGTTACATCAAAAGCTTAAACTTATCAACAGCAGATACTCAAGATCCAATACTCAAGTACTATATCTCATAAACTCTAACTACCTAAAAATTAAATATATATATAGAAAAACTTTAGAAGCTCACAATATTATTCTCTCACTACGCTTTATCTCTCTATATTTTTCGATTTAAGTATCGGAGTATTAATTCCTTGTAATTCAGAGATTATTTATTGTCTGGTTTATATAGATCGACTTGTCACGAACAATGGATCGGCACAGTTAACTCCCATACTTATAAGTTTTAATAATTCTGGACTTATCGGTTACTCTATATAGTATTGCTCGATATAATTTAAATATATTAATTACTTTACATACGTTTTAGAAAGAAATAAAAAAATTAAATTTATAAAAATAAAAATATAATATAAATATGAATCGATTAATTATGGATTAGCGATAAATTAATATTCAAAATTTGAAAATAAAAAATATTAAAAATAAAAACTGAAATCAAATCCATCAAAACGATTAACTGAAAAACCATATAATATTTCTAACTTAATTTTATAGTTAAACAAATTTTGATTTTTTTTCACCCTTAGATGTAATGTCTCCTTCATAACTATTCTTTTTCCCTGTATAGTTGGTTGAAAATCAGAAAATGAATAGATTATTAAACGTATTCTTTTACATTTTTTTACTGGAAAAAGTATTCAATATCACCATGAAATTAATTTAATTTTTTGTCCTTGAAGTTATGTGATGAACAATTATTTACCATGTGCAAGTCAGCAATTAATAAATGCCATAGAGTTTACAAACAAAAATAAAAAAAGAAGAGGAAAACAAATAAAAAGTAGAGTTACAATCGTGCAAAGTGGATTGAGTTACAGATCACGCGGGAGTTTGTTAGAGTAATCACATGATCCACGAATCTCCACCTCCCCTTTTCAACGATGGCGACTGCTCCCTTAATTTACTCTTTTTACCATTTTCTCCTCCTTTTTTTTATTTCTTTCCATTCGTCCCCTCGCTTCCCTTTGTATTCTAAATTACATAAATCTCTTTTCGTGCAAAATGAAAATCCGATCAAAATTGAGATTTTTGTTTACTATTCTCCAAGTTTAAAAAAAAAAAAACTATTCTCTAAAAAAGATTTGTATTTTCGAATACGAATTAAATTTTTATTAAAAAAATAAAAAATATATCTGTAAACTTTCGTAAGATTTATGTTTCCATCTACACATTATATACAAATTTAGGGTGCATCGAGCATAATATTAATAACTAACAATTCTATATGAATCATTAAATATAGAAAATACACATTTTTGTACCTAAATTTTAATATTTCTTTTATATTAGCTCCTTGCAATCTTAAAAATTGATATTAGATATATGTAGTTTTTGGATCACTCATATTTGATGATCTGATTTATATGCAACTAATAGGATTAAAATGAACGATTTATTAATTTCACATGAGATTGACTTAAATGAATATGTGACCCAATAAAACATATAAAATTAAAAAAAAAAGGTAAAATCATCACCTTTTGCCTGTTCTAAATTGATTATATATTTCTTCTTTTTTTTTTTGGTATTTTGGTCGGTATCATAATTATTTTAAATTAATTACATGCGAGATTAACATAATATGCATTTCTATTTTTTTAGTCCCATCTAAGTTTAATCTAACGTGAATGAACTAAAAATTTTAAAAATTTATATCAACTTTTAAAAATTACACAAATCTAATTTACAAAAAGGTTAAAATTCATAAAATTAGAATGCATTTTTCCTTAAACGTACTAATGATACTTAAAATGGTTAGGTAATAATTGATTCTTTCTTGATAATTACATCATTTGGGACGGAAGAATATAAATATAAATTTTAATCAATTGAAAAATGGTTAAAATATTAATTATTTAAATTATGCGTGATTCCAGAAATAATTGTTTTTATATCGGTGAATAAAAAAGTGAAAAATAAAATATAGCTAGGGTGCGCAAAATCATGTGAATTAAGATGTAAAAGTGAGTGGGTAATAATAAAAAATTCATTGTTTTTTCTTTTAATATATAAAAAGATAATAAAGTTAAATTACCTATTGGAAAGAGGAATTCATCACGGAATTAGGCCAATATATGATATTTTACCATTTGTCTTCTAATGTAGCTTTTTGAAATTTAATAACCGGTTCATGTATTTTTATAATATATTTTCGGAGCGAAAAAGAATTAATTATCAAATTTTTAATGATTTAAATTTCAGGTAATTTTCACCCGCGCATATTATAATAAATTTTTTTTTCACAGGCCATTGGTATTGAGATATTTTTTTGATTTATTAATGTTCAAAATAGAGTGTTTTAACTGTTATATAACAAGTAATTCGAATATATTTGTTAAGTTTTCTGATAAGTTGTTAATATTTCTGTTTGAAAATTATTATTATTTTAATATTCGTCAAATTAGAAAATAGTTAATTCCTTGAAATTAATCTTTACATACACACAAATTAATTGTAATTATGAAATTAAGAATAATTTATCCCAAAAAAAATGAAATTCTGAGTAAAAAAATTATCACAGCATTCTAAATAACTATATTTGATACCCGTTCTTGCATGCACATATGCATTAAAAAAATAATTATTCTTCCTCATAAACATAATAAGTGTTTGTGTATGGTAAGGATATGCACCCGTACACAATCTATTTTTTAAATTCAATTTATTAATCTCGATTTTTAAAATTAAAATAAAAATTTAGTTTACTAATAACTAGTTAACCGTTAAGTGCGGTCAATTAATAATATTATTAACCATCGGTTAACTATTAAAAAATTAAACATTTACATTTACACTATGCTTCATAAAAAAGCATATATTTATAAATTAAAATATAAATATTAAAAGTTTTAAATATACAAAAGTACAAATAAAAATATTAAATCTTTAAAATTTAATATCAATATAATAAAAAAAATAAATAAACACTTTACAAGATAAAAAAATAATTCAATATTAATTAGAAAAATATAATTAACTCATGCCCAAAAAAAAAGGACAGTAACCTTTAGAAAGGCAGCACCTCCACCTAGGGGTGGCTTCGGCATATCTTTCTATTTTAGTCTCTTTCAAAACATAATTCATTTGTTTTCTAGTATCATAGTTAATATGAATTATATCCCTATTTAATTTTGTTTTATTAATTATAATTTAAATTTTCATTTTATATTATAAACCATGATTTTTGTTGTTTCAGTAATATTTAATTATTAATTTCAATTTATTAAGAATATAATAGAAAAAAATTGTCTTTTAATCATAATAATTATTACTATTTTTGTAATATGTCTAGAAAGAGTATGATTTTAGATTTTCAAGGGCATATCCGTCCAAAAGAAAAAGTCCCTTCCTTACCCAAATATCAAATATAAATTTCCAGACTTTGTACATTATTTGCTATTCTTCTCTTTCTTTTTCTCTGTTCTTTTCAAATGAAACCTCCTCCTTCTGCTAATTCTTGAACTGTTAATTCAGCTATGGAACCCACCCAATCTCCACCACCACAAGGCCTGACCCAACAAGAATATACAGAATTGAAGCCATTAATAGACAATTATCACAAATTCGAATCAACCCGAAACACTTGCACCTCATTAATAACCCAAAAAATAGAAGCCCCAGCAGAATTGGTATGGCCATTAGTCCGGAGCTTCGAGAACCCACAAAGATACAAGCACTTTATAAAGAGCTGCAAAATGAGAGGAGATGGGGGCGTAGGTAGCATAAGAGATGTGACAGTGGTCTCAGGTCTGCCTGCATCTACAAGCACCGAAAGGCTTGAGATGTTGAATGATGAGAAACATATTTTAAGCTTTAGAGTTGTTGGGGGTGAGCATAGGCTTAATAATTATCGATCTGTGACTTCTGTTAATGATTTTGTTAATGGTGAAGGCAAGGTTTATACTGTTGTTTTGGAATCTTATATTGTTGACATCCCTGAAGGAAATACCGGTGAAGATACCAAGATGTTTGTTGATACTGTCGTTAAGTTGAATCTTCAAAAGCTTGCCGTTATTGCCATGGCTTCTCTGCATGGACATGAATGATTGTTATTCTAAAGGTAAAAACCGTTCTGGCCTCCTAGAATTATGACATTTTTCTTTTTCTATCACAGACCCTTCACTTTTCTTGCACTATCCTATTAATCATTATTGCGAATTTTACCCTCAACGATATGGAATAAAGCGATATTTTCATTAAATTTTCCTCCTGAACTATACATGAAACAGCACTATTTTGCTTTTATTTGGTATAACTGTCAATGGCAATCAATAATATCAACTATCAAGTGCCATTCATTTTACAAGTTGAGGTAAAATCTATTTATTTCATATAGTTTAAAAATAAAATTAATGAGAAAAAGATATACGGTCAAAAATATTCCATTTTAAATAATTCAGGACAAAAAAGTTTTTGTTATCCCTTGTTTAATTTATCAAATTTGTGTTTGGAGCCAACATGTGAAGAAACAAAAGAAAGAAAGAAAAAGGGACTTGCTAAAAAAATGTATATATTATGATTTGGAAGGCGGAGGTAGCTTACTTTGCTTATTGTAATGGTGATAATTGCAGTGGCGACAGCGGCTGTAGCTGAAGCGATGATGGCGGCCATGATGATTAAGATGGTAAGATTCTCATTGAAATCTGAGTGGTTGGTGTGGGCTTTTGCAAGTTGGGATTTTCTTTTATATTATTGGTTAGGCAGTTGGTATTGGTTTGTATATTATTGGGTAAGTTTGAGTTAAATGATTATGGGGATTGTTTGAACTATCATAATGTTCTTCTCAATAAGCTAATGTATATAATATTATGCAACCATATGGGTATATTGATATTTTATCATCATCTTATATTATACATTTTCCTTATAAGATTTCTTGCACTCTTTATATAAACCAAAAGAGGAAATGGCTCAAATTTATTTGTATTGTCAATGATGTGATGGTACTAATGTAGAAAGGGATTCACGCATCGCCTAAATCAATCAGAAAAAGATAAAGATGATGGGCGGGCTTGTGTGCATTACTTAGTAAATAATGGGGGACTTAATTGAATTTATAGAAGAATAAGTGGAGTGAGAGAGAGAGAGAGAGATTGCAATATTGGTGATGAGATAGTGACAAAGGTTTATGATGAGGCTCAAATGTCAACCCTAAATTCAAACAAAGATAAAAATAGTCAAGAAGATTTGTGGGCAAACTTAAACAGCATGTGAGCAAGAAAGAAGTCTCATCCTCATCCATATTTTCCCTCTTTTTAGTGCATAAAGCATATCTTCACCACTTAATTTTCAACCTTTTTCACAAGCCATCTGTTTTTTTTTATTATTATACATCTGAATTTTTTCCTAAATTACAATTTATAAATTTAAGTTAATTATAAAATGCCATTACATGATTTTATAAATGAGTTAAATGTCTATTTTCTTTATCCACAACTAGAATTATATATGTTCATATTAATAAGTTCAACAATAAAAATTACCTATTTTAAAATATATAAAATCGAATCATTTCTATTTTAAATATTTTCTAGTTACAAGGGAGAGAGGTCTAATGCCCACTCCCTTGTAAATAAAATAAAAGTCTAGACATATATATATTTTTAAACGCTACGTTTTCTTTCTCGAAAATTTATTTATTTTTTATTAGAAAATTCAATAAAGATTATTTATTTCAATTTCCAATTCTTATTCCGGTTATGTAAATGGTAAAATCTAAACACAAATCTAGCACCTCATTTTTCACTAATGGATGTGAACAAATCATTTGGTAATAACTAATGAAATTTTTTTTTTTATTTATACACAATCTCATAGAGAATTACCATTTAAATAAAAATAACTGTTGAACAATCATAGTAATTGAATTAAAAAAAAATCATGGAAATTTATCATGACCGCTTTTATTCAAGTCACTATGCACCATGAGATTGGTGTATAAACTTCTCCACACACCCAGTAACCAATATGACCTATTTGTTATATAAATAATGGAAAGATGAACCAGTGACCCAACAAATTAAACTGCAATATTTTACTAAATTATGATATGAATTCTTCCAACATGGTGACAGACAGGAGTAGGAACACATTAAAAGAATATGAGTCTTTACTTACAAGTAAAAATAGGACAGTGATCGATAGGAAGCAATGTTGCATGAGTACGGCTACAGATATGCATATGTATATTCTTATAGATACAGATAAAAAATTATAATAATTTTTTTTTAAAAATAAGTACGGATATGCTATATAAAATTCATTAACCAAAAATTATATATAATTAATGATCGTATTATAAAAATTACAATTTTAATACAAATGAAATGCAAGAAAAAAAAACGAGGAATTAAATATAAGAGGTTTGTTTTCTTGAATTTCGAATTTGGAATCAAAACAAACGTAACAAAATATTTATATATGTAATTGTTGGCTCCTAATCTTCCATTTTTTTCTTATGCTTCTTTCTTGATGTCAGCCATTTTAATTCAAATTGATTTGAAGCGAGGGATTGATAGATTTTGAAATAAGGCAGTAAATAAGCTAAAGTGAAATTGCCAAATAGTAGTTAAATTTGAAAAATCCACGATAAGAAGCATCAAATGTGCACAAGTGCACAGCACACTGTAATAATACTCAATCCGATTTTCCCTATGGCTATGCTTTCAATTTCTTTAAAATGTTTCCACTTAATGGAATAATATAAAATATAATTATACCATAAAAGTTGAAAATAATTTATATATTATTGAAAATTAAATAAATACAAAGATAAAGTAGCATACTATAAGAAATCATAAAAAATCAGAAATAGTCTAATGAAACATAAAATTGAAAATTAAATTATAAGGGTCAGGGCCAGAAGCGAAGAGACCATACCCAAATCCATATGGAGAAAGTTCTTGAATTTAGACTGGGCCAATCTAGTTAAGAACAAAAGGTATAACTTTGGAATTGAACTAACATTATTCAGATTTTTTATTCACTAGTTCTTGGATAGAATGATTATGAAAAAGAACATCAGATGCTAAGGAATTAGAAATGTTGACAATGGATTCGGATGGAGCTGATAGATGGCTGTTGCATAGATTAATCATTCATCAAAGTCTAGTAGGAGTAGCAGTAGTTGTAGGAGTATTTGAGTTGGCCCATAGAAATCCAAAAGGAGTAAAACTAAAAAGTAGAAGAAGATTGGTTTTAGAATTGCTTCAGTAAAATTCACCAAAAGATCTCTCCATCAGATTTTTTATCTTTGCTTGCATCACCCACACATCTTCTAAAGTACACTGAAACAACAGTCTTTCTTTATTTTATTATTATTATTTATTTACATGCATTTTTTTGAATAGAACAGCTTTCAAAAAAAAGAATAGAACAGAGAAAGAAAGAGCAATGTAGTTGCTTACTCCACCATCTTAAAAATAGCTAAAAGAGCAAACCACTTGTTTTTTTGAGTCTGAAAAATGACTGCCATGAACAGAAGTTTCAACAGAGAGAATCCAGATATTTTGATTGTGATGATTGCAGTAGTGAAGCAGATAATGAAAGGTTATGAGGACAAGGGGAGAGGGAAGGTGGTGTTGGGCCCCCTAAAGCCTGCTACACAAATGAGTGGTACTGCAACAAAGGCTGAATTTATCAAATTTAAATAATAGTTTAAAAATTCAATGTAATACAATAAAGTTCAAGGGACTTAATTGAAAAAATAAACAATTTATAGGGTAAAAAATGCAATTTTGCATGAAAGAATGGGGTCCATCTCATGCATCTCCCACTTCAGTGCAGGAGCTCTTTTTTGGGCTTTTTGGTGATCTCTTTCTTTGCTTTTAATGAGTTACCTGAGATGGTTTGTCCTTTGCAACACTATTTTTGGGGTTAAGTTTTTAAATCTGGTGAGAAAGGAAAGATGGGAGTCTGAAAATCTGAACTTCAGTTTCTTGGGTTTTGGATTCTTGAAGAAAATACTTACTTTTTTCTGATCATGCAAGCAAATTAATTCACTTTCCTTGTTGGTGGTTAAAGAATAGTTTTTTTGGTGGGTTATTGCATGAGTTACTGTTGTCTTTTTTCACCATGCTTTTCTTTTTCTTAAAGGAGCAACAAAAGTTACCACTATTTTCTGGTTTATGATTATACTCTTTCATGGAGAAAGACTTGAACCAATGATTTGAAGAGATTTTTGTGGTGAAAATAGCTCTCGTCTTGTGTTTTCTTGGCAGCTATATATACACACAACCCAAACCTTCTTCACTTGCTCTACCAAGTCTTCAAATTTTTCTCAAGAAATCCTATGAATCTGCCTAATAATTCAAATTTTGGATTCATGGATTAAAAGTTTAGCCATTTTTACTTGCCTTTAACTTTTCTTATTAGCGATGAACAGTAGTTTTCTTTTCTTTTTATCTTTTCACTTTTTCTGCATTTTAATCATATCATTTCATTCCTTATCTTCTTAATTTTTCTTATTTATGTTTCCCTTCTTGTACTGAACTTTCAGGTTTAACTTAGGCTAGCAAGCTATTTTGTTCAGTTTCTTCTTGAAAAGAGTTCCATAGCAGCTAAAATATGAAGCTTAAGAGAAACCAGTTGCTTGTTGATGTTTGACTTGCTAAGTTGTGTTTGTTAATGGAGAATCGCTTGTTTAGTGTCCCTATTGAAATGTCTGGCAGGAACTCCATTGCCATGGATGGAATTGGATCACAGATAAACCCATTCGATCCATTTGACCTCAACAACCAAAACCAGAATTTGGAGGGGTACGCTGCACTTTCCACATTGGAAGCACCACCTATCAATCATCTTCGTTCCTGTAATCGAGCTGCAATGGCGAATTCAGATGCATTAGTTACATCTATCGGAAGAAATGTCTGTAGAGACGATGAATTTCAAGACCAATTTGTAAGTGGAATACCCTTTTCTAGCTCTGCACTTGCTAATCTTGTAGCCTCAAGAAATGGTCTTCAAGAAAATGAGTCTAACTTGCCAATTTCAGAACATCCAATCTATCCTTTGGAAGCTTTAAGAACTTATGTTGCCAATGATTTCACCAATGGCTTAAGTTCTTCATTTGCATCTGATGAGGTATTTGGTGATATCAATGGTAAGGCTGTAAGAATAGGTTTTCAACCTTATTTAACTGTAGGGAGTATGGAACCGAGCAGCTGGATATCATCCAATAGTATCAATGTGAGCTCGGATAATCCCTATGGTTCTCGTAATTTTAGTAATGAGCTGTCGTTAAGCCTGGCTACATCCCAACCTTCTGCTGTCAACGGAGCTAATATCTCTGATCAATGCTCAAAGATAAGTTGCTTGAGAGAATCCAGGTTCGGCTCGGAACAAACTTCTTCAGGCAGCAAAGAACTTTCACTAAGTTGTGGTTCATACAGGAACGGTCAGTTCTCACAACTCATATCAGGTTCCAGATATCTTCAAGTAATTCAGGAGATTCTTGCTCAGATTGCAAGTTATTCCCTCGAGAATCTAGACCAGATGAGCTTTTCAACTGGGGGGATCAAGATGGGGGCGAATATACCTTTCTCTTCGGTGTATATGGATAGAGGTGTGCGATCATTGTGCCCCGATGAATCACCTAATCTGGATAGTAGATTTGAAGTTAATGTGGATCCTGCACTGCAAAAGCGAGCTCTGGAAGCGAAGAAGACGCAATTGCTGACTCTGCTTCAAGTGGTATGTAGAATACAGTTGTTTTGTTCAATCAATATATTAATTAAGTTTCCAGTTGTAACAAGTTTTGTGGCACTAAAATCTTGCCATGTTATGGATCATTTTGCACTATGATCAATAAAATTTACATATGGAGAAGTGTCAAATTAAATGAAAACTAATCACTGAGAGTTGGTATCAAACCGATTGAAATTCGAGCATCAAATAGAAGTCCGCTGTTTTCTGCTAAAACTTACCTGTTTGATTTCGGTTCCGTTTTAAATTGGTTGCATTGTGCTATACTGTTACTTTGCT